>VWZL01005238.1:121889-160096 GCA_013396915.1 Stercorarius parasiticus | reverse complement strand
GAGTCCTGGTGGACAACAGGATGGCCATGAGCCCGCAATGTGCCCTCATGGCCAAGAATGCCAATGGCAACCTGGGGGGCATCAAGAAGAGTGTGGCCAGCAGGTCAAGGGAGGTCATCCTCCCCCTCTACTCTGCCTTGGTGAGGCCGCACCTGGAGTACTGTGTCCAGTTCTGGGCTCCCCAGTTCAAGAAGGACAGGGAACTGCTGGAGAGGGTGCAGCAAAGGGCTACAAAGATGCTTAGGGGACTGGAGCACCTCTCTTATGAAGAAAGGCTGAGGGATTTGGGTCTCTTCGGTCTGCAAAAAAGACGACTGGGGGGGATCTTATCAACGCTATAAATACTTAAAGGGTGGGTGTCAGGAGTATGGGGCCAGGCTCTTTTCAGTGGTGCCCAGCAACAGGACAAGAGGTAGTGGGCACAAACTTGAGCATAGGAAGTTCCACCTAAACATGAGGAGGAACCTCTTTCCTTTGAGGGTGGCAGAGCACTGGAACAGGCTGCCCAGAGAGGTGGTGGTGTCTCCCATCTCTGGAGACATTCAAAACCTGCCTGGACGCGTTCCTGTGCAACCTGCTCTAAGGTGACCCTGCTCTGGCAGGGGGGTTGGACTAGATGATCTCCAGAGGTCCCTTTCAACCCTATGATTCTATGATAGTTTGATCCATCTATGCAGTAACACCATCCTTGTAAGATTTTACGCTTGCTGGCGAGTAGTACCCCCTTTTTAAGAATTGGTTTCAGATTGTCCACAGACGCAAACAAGCATTGCTGTATTGACAGTTAAAGGCAAATTTGTAAAGATAACATAAAAACATTTAAGAGAGAACTTGTCTCACAGAAAAGCTTGGATTCCTAAGTACAAGATGTCAATCTATAGAATGAATGAGGAGGAGACAATAGAGCTATGCTCTGTAAAACTTGGTAAATCTATGAGGGGAAGAGCAGAGGGAGGAACAGACGAATAATTATCAAAACAGTGATAGCTGTTGGAAGAGGAGGTGTCTATGCAGGGAAGAACCTAAGAAGATAAAACAGGAAGGAAACTGTCGTTCTTTTTGCTTCTGGAGCTCTTTGAGAGACTTAAGGCTTTTTTCTTTTCTGACAGGGTTACAAAATGGATGACCTGTTAACATCGTATGTACATCTGCTAATGAATGCTGTAAACAAGCAAAAGAGTCTCCCAGCTTGAGAGCGGAAATAGAACCCCTGACCTGTATCTGTGCCAAACTACCTGTAATTTCATCTCCCAGAAGAAATGCCATTTAAAAAAATATTACACTTGATGATCAGTCTTCTGATCACATGCTGAATGAACTGTGTTGCTGAAATACGACCCCAAGAGAAGCTCAAGTGAGCGTGTACTTTCAAATATCTGTCTGTCTTAGAGGTAGTATAAGAATTCCATTCAGACTTTGGATTTAGAGAAAGTTTAGATGGATTTTAATGTAATACGGGGGCTGGGGGTGGAGGAACCCTAAGAGCCTCTTCTGATACTCTAAGTCTCCTCCATTCTTAAAGAGAGACACACTTTAACAGTTGTCTTTCTTTTGGAAAGAAAGTATCCCCTTTATATGCTCTTACCAAATGCATAAACTCCTTGAGTCTCTGCAAACAAAAGTAATGTTATTTTTTTCCTTCTATTGGAAATCCTAAGAGTGGAGAAATGTCCTTTAGTAGTAGGACAGCCGGACACCTTGAAAGGTAAGATGATGGTTTTCATCCTTTTGTCACTAGGTTATGTGCTGCAAGTTAGAGTAGACTATGACAGCCAGTTACTGTCGGATTAGAACTGTCATTCCCATGTGCTGCTAAATTAGAAGGCTGTCCACTGGTTTACCGTTGCCTTGGTTAAATTAAATAGTTTTCTTTCTTTCACATTTTATAATGCACTTAGAAACTAACAACCGCTCTCTACTATGCAGTTTCTAGCAAGCATAAACAAGCTCTGAAATGAGTCTGGATTTTGGGTCCGTTACTTTTACTCAGTTGCTCCTATTTCAAGTTATAGATGTGCTATTCAGTGCAAATCAGAATCGAAGAACTCGGTCTAACAGACATCTGTTGAAAGAGACTTTTCTGCTCTATAAAAATATTCTCAGCTTGGAGTTATGCAGACATTCGTTCATGAGACAAGAATAATAGCTTTAATTTCTCCAAATCTTTTCTATTTCCTGTTTAGCAGGCACTTTGAGTGGTAAAATTTGATTCAGTACTTGTTCATCGCTCAGACCTTTGTAAACACACAGCTTTGGCCTATAGGAACTAGAGTGTGGTCAGTGGGTAAGGCACATATGTACTGTGGTGGTAGTAAGCCTAGATGCTTACCCCATCAGAGAACAAGTACTCCTTCCTCAATGATGAGCCCTCCCTTGTTCACAGTGAAACACAGACATGTCTTAAAGCATTTACACCAAGTTCCTCGAGACACGATCTGGCAGTGCTGGAAAAGCAGTGCTGCTAGATCGCTCAAACTTGCCAATGTATGCACAATGGTTCTCTTGTTCCCTCAGATGTGTGTGTGTGAAATTCAAACACTAACAGGAGTTTTGTATGTGGGTGGCAGGGAAGAGCCCCACTCTCTTTGTGCATCTAAATGAGTGCCACACTTGTCAGAATAGTTGATCCTTTTGCATGCAATTAGATATTCCTGCTGTAATGTCCGTTGCTGGCAATGGAAACGTTTGAACTAATGACTTTGACTTGTTTTGTCATCCTATGTCTGATCTAACTGGCTATAAGTGAGAAGCATTTAATACTTCACCTGTACAAAAAGCAATTTTGCAGCCAAACTGTATTGCTTCTGGTTTTTAAATAAACACTGCAGAAAATCAACCACAACGTCTTTTTTAACAAGAAAATGGAATATTCACTCTAGATCCATGTAACCATCCACTACAGCCTGTAAATGATCATAACATCCCATCTACTCATCATATACACAACACAATTTGTATAGCACAGCCTCGAAAAGGATGATACCCCCTATCTGCACATCCTCATCAACCAACACATCACCATAGAAGCAGCACAGGTCCAAAACGTGAATTCATCACGACAGTGCACCAGATTTGGGCAATCCCCAGAGTTCCTCAGAGTGTGTAATGCTCTCTGGCTCAGCATTGCAAATGTAATTTTTTTTTTTTTTTACTGTACAATATACAACTTTTTTACATTTGTTTTTTGTGTGAAGATTTAAAATGTATTACAGTTAACTTTATTACAGGAGCATAAAAAGGTACAGCATTACAACATTTCAATCCAGAATCACATCTTTTGGTTAGACAGGAGAAGCAATGTGTGATAAAATGAGAACTCCACATGGTGCAGAATCCACACTGCTCATTGAGGCCTGAACCAAGGCAAGTAGCTGCTTATTATTTTGCTCAGTCTATACCATCCTCAGCACTTAATAGTGCTTTACAGACTAGTACAACCGCATTTATTACATGTTTGCCTGCAATCTATTCCTTCACTTTTTAAAAAAGTGTCAGTCACATCATCTAATACAAAACATGCGACATCTAGAAACTCTCTGTACAGAAGGTTGAACAATATTTGCCTACATTGCACAGACTGCTGTAAAAATAAAGACCAGGATGCAAACCCTAGAGAGCAGATTAGGTTGCCATAAAGAAAGATTGCCAGTGATTAACATACCCTTTGAATACAAACAAGCTTCACATACTGTGGTTTCTAAAAGCAAAACCATTTTCAAGTGTACTCAGTGAATATTAGTGATTTTAATTCAGTACGTATATAAATATGAATGTAAACTAGAAATGTATATAATGAAACAACAGCTTTTAGTAAGTGTAGACTTCTGAGCCAAGTTCAACCTTGATATAAATCTATACTCTCCAGTGGTGTGATACCTAGGATGAATTCGGCCAGCATGTCTGTCTACAGCAATGGAAAAAAGCATGCAGCTTATTCCTGACTGAAACCTTGACTTTATTTAAAAAAAATACCAACAAACCACCAACCTGTCAACCTATCAACACGCTAAGGAGAATTCATAAGTCTGCATTATATTCTACTTAGTTTTTTACCAAGTGGACTCAAAAAAGTAGAGGAAGATGCATGTATTTAAACTATTCATAGCTATTTCTCCTACTCCTTCAATTCCACCGTCCCATAAAAAGTTACGTCAGTAATATTCACTATTGTAACTCTGCACACTGCAGGCTATGGGCAGCAGGAGTATAAGAAAAATAATTGTGAAAAAATAATAATTTAAGAGACACTAAGAGAACATCACCCTCTGCTATTATAGAGATCAGGCATTATGATGATTTTTTTCCCCCACTCATTTTGGGAAATGCTCTGAAGATAAG
The DNA here is from genome assembly GCA_013396915.1 of Stercorarius parasiticus. Lineage (NCBI taxonomy): Eukaryota > Metazoa > Chordata > Aves > Charadriiformes > Stercorariidae > Stercorarius > Stercorarius parasiticus. The sequence goes on along the minus strand of VWZL01005238.1, from coordinate 155,758 downwards.
GACAGAATCCAAATCCTAGAGAACTGAACAGCTTATCAAAGAGAATGGTATCAACTGTCCTTTGAACACTGAAGCTTACTAGGTCTACTGAATTTCTAGCATGAGACAAAGTGAGAGCCCACGCTACATCTCTATTTGCAGTACAAAAGTAATTCCGTTCACCTCTACATACATGCATTTTCCATTGCTGAACTTGAGAGCGGCCACTGAAAGAATATTATCTATTGCCTGCTAGTTACATAGTCTTTCCGTATTTACCAGTAGCTATGTGGCTGTGTGTTGCTCTACAATCTTCCCAGGAGGCTGCAGATACACAGCTGCTCAGATTTAGCATTAGACATGGCCTGTGGCTGAGATTATAGGAAGAGACCTGAATGCTTTATGCTGGGAAGAATGCATAACATGCTGATTTGCACCTAGATCAGTAGTTCTTGTGGTTTATGCTGTGACAAAGATGCCAAAGACCAGCTTACAAGACCGGTCTTTCCAGTGGCCACATACTACTGTACCAAAAAGACATGCTGCTCTTTGTGCCCTTAACCAAAAGACATTTTAAAGGCTGGTGAGAGAACAGTGACTACCCACATGTTCTCCTAAAGCAGTGACAAAAGAAGCTACTATTACTGTCATCTACAATGCATATTGGTCAGAAGAGGATGGAAGAGTTCTACTGCTAAAATTAAGGCCTGTCCCCTCATCAGTGTTATAGTGGATGCAGTATACCCCAGTTAAAAGTTTATGGTAACTTACAGCAACAAAAAGCAAAGCAGCTGACAGAAGTTGAATTAGCAAAGCCAGTATTTAAGAGATGGTCTTGCATATGGGATTCTTACCTGCACACAGTTAACTGGGATTTCCCACCACTGCTGTGGTCTCACTGGTGCAGTTTCATGGGTAGCAGCTGCAGCAGGCGTGTTAACAGCTATCACTGCTTTAGCTACTGTCTTGTTTAGAACTATTCGGAGCAGAGTGTGATGGCAGTGAGGACAATTTTAAGGCAGATTATTGCCCCAATCCAGTTGCTGCTCACACATACAAAAAGTGAGGAAGCTTTAACTTCTTGCGAGCTAATTCACCTAGGACTGCAGCGTGGTGCCTAGGCCCAACTGCTGTCTTCATTTGACCTACCAAACTAGCCACTTTTTTGGAAGATTAAAATCATGCAAGGGACAGCAGCCTTCCAGTGCATTTTGTCCTGTCTACCTTGCAAAAAGGGCAGCCACAGTCTCCAGCTATTCATGGAAAGGGATTTTGATGCTGCTCATCTTAGTTCAGCACAAGAAACTATGGGGGACACCTCCAGAGGTCTCAGAAGCTCCATGTGATTACACAACACAGGAGTGGACTCAGGAACAGCACTGCTGATGGCCCGCCCCTAAAGAAATATCAAGAATGTTCAAAACCAGTAAATTTCGCAGCACCTTGGGTTGTGATAGCAGAGGCAGTAGGACCAGTGAAACTTCACCAGTGATAGGGAAAACTAAAGAGCAGAACTATATGCTTAAGATACATAGATTCACATCTGAGGTCCTCTTTTTATGTACACTCAGTCCTTAAGAAGAAAGGTGATGGGAAACTCTTATTTGGGTGAAAATTTTAAGAAAAATACTTCCTGTTTTCTTTTCTGCATAAGAGCATATTTGCTACAAACTGCAAATATGAGAAAGGCCTTCATGTAATTGGGCTTTCTGGAGTGTGACCAACAAGCGTATACTCATCTTTCAAATAAAGTGAGAAGGACGGGTGAACTGAAGCACTTAAGTTGGTACCATACTATCAATCTGATTTCATCACGCAAAAGAATAACCAAGGCTCCAGCCACATTGCCTCAATGAATGTCAGTTACGTCAGTGGATAGACATGCTTTGCGTTGACCACTAGAAGCTCCAGTACCCATGTAGCAACTGAGAAAATTATAGTGTCAGTTTCAAACAAAATATTTTGTTTCCCATAGCCACCACCTCCTTAAGAAGGGCCTAACTATTCTGAAGAGGCCGACGGCCTTCACAATTGAAATCTCCTTAGCACTGAATAGGGAAGTAGGAAAGCAAGCTGCTTTGCTGTCTTAACGCTGGACCTAAGCCAGACAAGCATGCAGTGCAGATGCCATAACTATTTATTCCTGAGCCTTCCCTATAAACCTGCAAACCAGGACTGTACAGCATCCATATTTGCTCAATAGGAATCTGGAGAAAGACCAGAGCATTTGGCACGTAGCAAAGAGTGACAGCTTTCAGAATATTTGTCTACATATTAAAAAAAATGAAAAGTGTCTTACCCAGGGTGAGAAGAGAAATTTTTATACTTCAACTGAAAAAGAGAAAACCACACATTTCTCCCACACCTACAATGAACCACTGTTTCCAAATTCCTTAGACCATAGAGGAATAGAGAGAGAACTAGAGGTCCACTGAGGAAGGAAAGACTGTGTACAATTCCACAAAGGCAGAATAAGTTGTTATTAGCAAATTAATAACCAGCCTGCAAACTGCTCAAGTAATCATATTCCTCTTTCTGCCAGTGTTAATAGAAAATTGCTTGAGAAAAGGGATAGTCAAGATGCAAGCTACATTACCAGAAGCAGGGGAAGGTACTACTTATCTTTGGTTTCACTTGTCCTTAGTAATTGCCTCTGTAATCAACAGCTGCTGTGAGCAGCAGCTTATGACTGTAAGAGTACAGTCAGTAGACTGACAGACCTGTTTAAGCAGAGTTTAAATCCAGAGCTTTGGGATGTGCCTTCTTGGATGCCAGCTCTGATAACTTCTTCAGGCGTTTCTTCAGCTCCAGAGGGAATTTCTCATAGCACTTCTTGCATACAGGCTTCATGTCAAACTCCACAAACTTATTCCTTTAACGCAAAGAACAGTGGGCTATTAAAATGGTATTTGCAAACTACATGCTTCACTAAATCAAGACTCCATGCATCTATGTAAATACTGCTTTTTGTGTTCTACTGCATGGATATGGATGTGTGTATGGTTGGACTCTATGATCTCAAAGGTCCTTTCCAACCATGAAGATTCTATGATTCTATAAAACGACTCACTTTCTCGTCTGGTCATGCAAGTACAGAAATTGGGTTCTTATCAGGGAACTAGGGTCTTCAGCATTGCTAGTTAAATAAGGAGCAAGATTTTCCTATATATTTGTATGTAACAGTCTAGAATAATAATGTTATTATCACAGAATGGAAGTGTCACTTTAAAGGTCCCCTTTGTGATGAACTAGAGCTCCTTCATATACAAGGCCAGTGGGGCTAACCCAGCATAGTAGGATAAGGGTTTGAACCTGAGAAAGGAACCATGTAAGATTGTTTTTTTTTCTGTTCCTCTTCTAGATATTTGAGGTAACTAGCAAAGTATTTTCTTTCAAAACAATCTATGCAATTGCAAATACTGTCATTGAGGGGAGCATCCAGACTAAGGAGACATGGAGGCTGCAGGTATTTCAGGACAGGCAGTTACTTGAAGTTTAGAGCCTTCCCTCTATACTGCTGAATGAGTTCTCCTCTTACCCAACCTTCTTACAGAACAGATTAATGAAGGAAAACAAATTAGAGAAGATGCTGAGACCCAGCTCCCTTTTAGTTCTGAAATCAGTGGAATTATAAGCATCTGCTCCCTCAGAGAAAAGGCTTCTTGCCCCTCAGGCAGGCACTGGCTCGTGGGTCCCTGAAGCTGATACCCTGCATTAGGGGCAAATGTCTCATATGGTCCAAAATAAAAACACTGACTTACTTCAGTGTAAGCTTTATGTTGCAGGTGGAGCAGGAGAAGCAATTCACACACCAGGCCTTGTTAAGAGCTGATACCACTGCAAAAGCAAAAGCACAAAATAAGAGGAAACTGCTGGATTATTTGGATTTGTATCCAAATTCAAATGAGGCCAGATGTGAAAAGAAACACTGGTGCCTTGCAACTGTGGGACTGCAACAGCTGCACTAACAAATGGAACAAGGACAGCAACCCAAAACGAGAACAAATCTTACCATCTCCCTCTATCACGTGGCTGCAGTTGTAGCAGACATCTCCAAAGAGCTGCACAGCAAAAGAAATCAGAACAAGAACTCATGTTACCGACTGCTCGTGCTCTCCAAATTACACAGCTGGTATGAACATCAAATCCTAACAATCAAAGAATTCTCAGACATTGTAGTAGCACCCAAATATACCAATTTAAATCTTCTGAATAACTTCTCATACACTTGCCAAAGAGTCTATGTTCCTTTGGATCTCATACCACTAAATACTACAAAACCTTTTTTGTTGATGCCTCACACTTTACCACTGTTATGTGATCTTAAAGTCCTGTACATGCGGCAATTTGGAGAAAAGAGGATCGGTAGAGTATGATGCTTACTGTAGACAAGTATCTCCTGACGCTTAACTATAAACACCAAAATAAAGCCTAGAACTACTTTCAAAACAGTAACACTTATCTCCTATGAGAGAAACAGACTAATTTATCTGACACAAGAAAATACCAAACTCATAGCTGTTCAGTAAAGTCATACAGAAAAAAAATAGGTTTTGGTTGGCTTTTGAAACATACTTTTCTTATGCTTTAAACAGCACAACATTTATCTTAGGCCCATGGAAGCAAGCAATTAACAAAGAAGTCCACACAAATAGTTTTGGAGTAGAATTATAGGGATTTTAGTCACAACCCGTGGTCAGTGTTGTTTTCTGTGAATGGCACAAAGAAAAATCAATATCCCCAAGACATGTCTATTCTGTTCTCAGCATCACTTTTCACATCTACAAAGAGAAACTATTTTTTCTGTTAAATCTCACTGATTTCTTAATATTGTGTCACCTCTACAAATTCAGATTATGCACAATCTGCATAGCTTTGCATATGTAAAATGCAAAAAAGCATTTGCCAGTCAGAGCAAATACTTACAGTATAGATGGCAGAACTTACCTGGTTATAATGAGTTTCACAATAAGCCAGTCCTTTTTTCTCATAGTGTCGGTGCCCCAAGAATGGTTTCTCACATTTGGCACAAACAAAATGCTGTAAAACAAAAAAAGACACTTGGTGGCAGGCAAAGTGACTTTTCCATCACCAAGGAAAAACATTTGCATGGATATCAACCATGGCTCAATATGAGACAATAACAGAATCACAGAATGGTTTAGGTTGGAAGGGACCTTAAAGCCCACCCAGTGCCACCCCCGCTCCTGGGCAGGGACACTTCCCACCAGACCAGGCTGCTCCAAGCCCCGTCCAACCTGGGCTTGAACACCTCCAGGGATGGGGCAGCCACAGCTTCTCTGGGCAACCTGGGTCAGGGGCTCACCACCCTCACAGCAAAGAATTGCTTCCTGAGATCTCATCTAAATCTCCCCTCTTTCAGCTTAAAACTGTTACCCATTAAGGCTTTAATGAAACTCAGACAGGAAAATCTTTATGAAAATAAAAGAGGAAATATTTAGTCTACTATAGTAGTTAATTGTATTAAATATAGGTAGAAGACCTGCTGAAAGGGAGATCATCTTGTGTCTATGCTGACAGACTTGCGGATTATTACCGTACTTATTTCAGAGAAGAGAAACAGGAACATAAAACACGGTTGGTATGAATGCATTTCAAATGAGCAGCATAATCTCTCTCAGTTCAAGCCCTAGAAGGCTTAAATCACTAAAAACATAAATCACTAAAAAGCTTCAGAGCAAGCTGTGATGACTTAGCTGAGAGTTATAGAAACAATGAGCTGAAAAGGCTTGAAAAGCAAGAATTGCATTGGCTCTGCCTACATTACAAATTCTAACGCTGTTATGAACCTGTCAGCTGGGGTTGGGCAGGATACATCTAAGTACATCATGGTAAACATGTAATTTATTAGTAAGTAAATGCTGTTCAGTGAACCATATTCTGCAAGAATCTTTACAATGCAAATCAGGCATTTTAAAATTAAGGTTACTACTGTTGTGAAAGCACAGCTTTCTTAGACAACCCTCATGACCCTGCTGTACTCATTCACTCACAGAAGGTGAAGACAATCTGAAACATAAGCAATTGGTTTTTATCTGAATTCATATATTACAGATCATGTAAATGTCTACTGCTTCCAACTAGCACTAGTCTTCTTCCAAAGCGTCTCCTGAAGGAAGTTTCAGATTCAGAGAGGCCTCACCTCAACATGCCATTGCTTTCCCAGAGCATTGACCACTCGTCCCTCAATGGGCCTGCGGCAGGCTCCGCAGATGGGGATTCCCATCTTGTCATGGCAGGGCAGGCAATACAGTTCTCCCTTCAGTTCCCGGGCCTCAGCAGTCAACTCCTTCCTGAAAACACAAACATGTGCCTGAAGTAAGAACATCAAGTGCATCTCTTTAATGCCCGAGATGAAGTTTTGGAAGTCAACATACTTTGTCAACATTCATGCCACAAATGCAGAGTCATTAAATTAAGCTAGTGAAATACAGTTATTGTCAGATATAGTGATGAAATATATGAATGATGAAATAAAGTTATTGTCCTCTTTCTAAAATTGCTTTCTCAGTTTGCCAGACAAGAAAACGTACATGGAATATTATGTCCTTGTCTAGATACTCTGGCAGAAATATGGAAAAATGCAGTGTCATGCAAAGACTCAAGCTATCTTTGAATGGGATAGCTCAGGCAAAAGGACCACTCTAGTAGTGCTCAGCACTGTTACCCATTCTAGGGCAGTACTGTGCTCGAATTATACTGCCTTCATGCTAACTCTGGTCAGACAGGTATCAGCAGTATCAGACAGGCACAGACGGACTGTGCCAGAAGACTGACACAGTTCACAAACTCATCTTTTTTCCTATCCAGGAATGCAAAGTGAAACTATTTTGAATAGCCCAGCAACAGCTATCTTTGGACAACACTATTATTGTAATCTGCACACAGCCTTTCAGGTAAGTTGATACTAAGGAACTATTTTTATTTTCAGTATAAAATAGTGTCACTCAGTTTTAGGATAAAACTAAAGTCATTCGAGTTTAGGCAAAATACAACTAAAGTTTCCAAATTTCTTTCGATTTGTCCTCACACAATTTTTGTTTCCTCAACAGCACGAAGGCAGCAAAGTTTAAACCTTGGAAAGAACTGCGCTGCTGACTGTACTGTTTGCCTCTTTCTTTTTTTGTCCGAGTTTAGAACATGAGAACATACCCACAGTGGGTGCAGTTGAAGTGATCCGGATGGTAAGAATCATTCCTAAACATCAGAGGCTGCTCATCAATTATCAGGTGGCACTTCTGACAGATGTACTTGCCCAGTCCCTTAGCTTTTTCACGGTTATGGCATGGCCTGCACAGATGCCTGGTTGAACAAAGTAAAGAGGAGAAAACACTAAGAAATTCTTTCTCCTAAAACAACATACAGTGCATGCTGTCAGATGTACTTTATGTAACAGAAGAAGTGTCTTCTGAGGTCAGACCAAACATAATTTAGTTTAGTATCCTGTCTTTCACACCAGTTGCACAGAAAAGAATATGTGGATAGAGCAGTCACAGAGTGACTAAGGGAGTATTCTCTTTTAGAATACTCCTCCAACATACACTGATTTATATCCCATCAGGGATATCACCCTGTCATTCTTCTAGGTATCCTTTCCAGTTCTTCTAGATCCTTTTGGAGAGGTAGGGAAGGAAAGATGGCAACACTCTCTCTATTACTAACTATGGGATCCAGCCATAACAGAGGCATTACAGCACTGGGAGGGAGTCGAGGGGAGAGAATAAAAAATATTAAACCAAAGTACATTGCTCGAATGCCTTTACCATGGCTGGATTCCTTAGTCTTCAATAGCTAGGACAAACAAGAGACCATTGAACACTAGCTCTTCTTCCTACAACTTCCTTTTAGTCCTAGGTTAAAGAAATTAAAGACCCATGCAACTTTATGTGATAAATGCAACTGTGTTCCTATCGCATATTCTAGAACATATTACAAGTACAGTCCTGAACAGGTAGATAAGCCAAATTTCTGGTAGAAAAGCCTGGGCAAACGCACAAAAAACTTCTCTAAAGGCTGATGGAATCCGCCAGTTTTATCCCAATATTTAAGAGCTCTGAGGAAAAGCTGTTCCGTTTACTTGCCTATTACCTAACCCTCTAGCTGCAACGCTGCAGGCTGGGAAGAATTTATGATAAAACGAAAATGACAGAGAAATTACTTCCGTGGGTTTTTCTGTCACAAAACAGACGAGCCTGCTTAATTCCTTTCACTGTATCACTACGTAAAACACTTGCTGAGATTTACAGGTCATTCTCAAAAGACACCAGACAGAAGGAAAAGTTCAAATGGAAAGGGCAGATTTATGGCTGAAGTAGTGGGTTCTTTGCAGGGCCCCTTCCAAAATTCTGCTGTGATGAATCACTAACCCTTAGATCTGCAAAATGGGAATAAGAATACAACACAGATGTTGTTGTGAGACCTCAAACATTTATGACCCTCAGCTGGCAGGCGCCTAAGTGCTAAGTATCATTATTATTCTCCCCAAATCTGAGTCCTCCTGTCAGCAAGTGTCTCTCTCCAGGGCTGGAACTACCGTCTGCCCAGACGGAGTCCAGAAAAAGCAGACAGCACCCCATTATAAGGAAACATGCAGCTGTGCTCATCTCAGTATAAAGGCATCAATTTTATTCGGCACTGTGAAATGCAGAGTAATTATACGGGGCAGGACATAGGGACCCTGAAGCAAGTGTCCTGAAAGAGACCCCTCTCATTCAGCTGAATAAGATGCCTTCAGCCATTTCCACTGATAAACCATTATCAACCCCTCCCCACTCACAAACCCTCTCTGCCGTCCCATAGACCCTCCTCTATGCAACCAAAGGGAAGTGTTGGACAGGCTAAGCTGTTACCATAGCAGCCGCCCCTCTCCCCCTCCCCACTCCCACCATTATGGAATTATCCCATTCTGAAATGTCCTGTTGTGTCTATTAATACCAGACTTCCACCAAACAATGCTTCTCTCCACCCTCCTAAAATAATCAGGGGACTCCAAGAAGTCTGTGTTCATGGCTGAGAGTTCAGTAGCAGCCTTTAGTAAGCACCACGAACACTGGAACAGTCATGCAGTATATTCATATCTACAACAACAGCAGCAACCCCAGTGCCAAGAGCTCAGCTGGGACGAAGCCTGCTCTTCAGAGCTGGGGTGTCCTCTCCCCTGCTCTGTTGTGTGACTGAGCTGATAATGCGCTATCAGAGCTGGAAGGACACTATATAGATGGGCTCCCCTCGCCACCCTCAGCAACTCTGCAACTGTGCGCTCTTTTTGGATCATCTTCCTGTTTTCACCATTGCTGCCTCTATTTGGTTTTCCTGTCATCAGAAGGAGTTCCTTGAGATTTTCCCAAAAAGGACCCTATACTCCACCCATAGGACCGCACTGTAACGAGGTAAGAGACAAACTTCTGTTAGCAGAATAACGAAGGAGCTTTTCTAATGGCATTAGTTTTAGCTGGCGTCAGTGAGGTGCAAAGGCACGCACACAGAGGCAGATGAATATAATGGAAATGTCTGAAACTAAGAACAGGTAGCATTTTTTTAACTTCCAAGAACAATTTCCTCACTCTTCTTTACATCACTCCTCCAAAACATAAAGGTTTTCAAACTGCTGTACTTAATGTACATCTGTTTGTGCCAGGAAATCTGTCAGTTGTGCGGTATGTCCAGTATGCTCTGTCACTGCTTTGATGCTCATAATAAACAAGTATTTCAGCTGAAGGGTGGGAGGCTCAGCAGGGAATGATTTTCAGGAGAATAATTTCAGTCAGAAGTGGAGTATTTCTAATGAAGAGTACTTTCAGTGAAAGACAGGGGACGCTCCCATTTGACAAGACACTACAACCATAATCATAAAAACCCACAGGCCCCAAACCAGAAACTGCTCTAGCTGAGAGCAAGACCAGGAATTTCTGGCATCACCTACAAACCCTAACATATAGTTCAAATTTATCTGCAGTGGGCATTATAACGAAAGCACCAAACTAGCCAGGTAACTAACTTACGATGAGCTAAGTATTTCTTATGCTTATTAATTGTTTCATTAAGGATAAATGGAGCATCTGCTGAAAGAGTAATCAGGTTGTGCCTATACTGACAGCCTTGTGGATTCTTATCTTGCTTGTTTCTGAGCAGAAGAGAAACAGGGCACAAAATATGGTCAGTGTGCATACATTTTAAATGAGCAGTGACATCCCCATTACAGCGCAGCCCTGGGAGGCCTGGGATAATAGCTCAATCCAGAATAGTGCTCTGTTTAGCAATACGTAAATCACTAAATACTCACACAACATCAAGAGTGCAATCCAAGTGGAAACTATTGGACAATGAGCCAGAGTCCTAATGTATGTGGAGTCAAAGCCTCTTGCACCATATAGCTTAGCACAAACTACACATTCTAGGTCACTTGAGAAGGTTTCTAGTTTGCTCTTAGCATTCACACAGACTAGTACAACAAGCTTTCTAGGACTTTGAGTGCTTTTTTGTAAGCAAAACAAACCAAACAGAAAAAAATAAAAATTAAATACATTTATTTTAAATTGATACTATAAAACCAGGCAAAATAGAAGCAGAACTGAAAATAACAGCAAAGGGCTTTCCACACTGTCTACAGAACACACTGTCAAAGAACTATTACTTTTGTAAAGCTGAAGCATTTTGTTGAAAACGTATCAGTTCTAAAAATAAGCTCAATGATTCATTCTAGTAACATGTCAGCTTTTTTGCTAACCTACTCAATTGCTACACCACAATTTTCACGTCAACACATAGAATTGTAAAGAAAATAAAAAACTTGATGCAAATTCCCTTCTAATTTAAAACCTAAGCAAAGAGACTCACCTCCTTTTTCTACAATTTCTGACCAGGCAATGAAAAATCCCTCCCTTCGCTTCGCTTTAAAAAGTAAATTAGGTAACAGCAGCTCTCCTATGAAGGCACTCATTTGAAAAGACTGAATCTATTTCAATTTTATCATTAGTTCTAAGCCTTTCCCTTCCTGACACTGACATGCTGGGCTTCTAGATAGCTCTAACATTCTCCTTTCTACTCCACCCCACAGTATTTTGCAGTGAAAGCAGGTCCAGATAGAAATCAATGGCACACTCAACGCTGCAACGTTGCACACTGCAACACCACTCTCAACTTTAAGTCTTGGCTATTCCAAGTCTGGCACTGACACTCAGCTGAATCTGAATCCCAAAGATCCTCCTTAGGAAATCAGCTCAACCAGAATCAGTTCAATGTATCATGCTGCTAAACCCCTAGTATTTAGCTTGTAAACAGGGAAAAAGTCTGCTTACTGCTTCACTTCCTGAACTGATTTAAATAATTATCCTTAAAACAAGAGACATCCCTGTCTGTTCCATTGGACAACCCTTGCTTCTGCCTTTTCAGCTGGTCCAAGCCAGCATTTACTGCTTTCTCAGTGGTGTCGCAACCATCTAGAGAGTAATGCTTAGCCAGCACACCACCCAACCACTGACATGTGTGTTTATGAAGATCACCTGATTACACTTTTCACAGACGAAAAGCATATTTAAACAGCGTGTCTGACAAAAAAGACTGCATAGCCAGAACATCAGGTGATTGGTACCATTGTACATTAACAGCCAGTAAAAAGGCATGGTCTCATCATATTTCTTCTTGGGTACGCAACAGAGAAAATACATATTTAAACTGAACTTCAACTAATCTCGTGTTCAAAAATACTTGCAGGTTTTACTCTGCAAGGGACAAATAAACACTAGAAACAAAAACTGCAGGCTCCTCCGCAAACTCAGGGAATTCACATGGAAAACTGCATCAGGGATTTTTCCTGTTGTACATGAAAGCAAGATTTCACATATATTTTTATAGATAAAATGTCCCTTGGAAAAAAGGGCAGTATAGTCTTCCTTGCACATACACTTCTAGTAATTCCAAGATAACAAATTGTTGCCATCTCCAGGACTACAGAGAAGCAGGCAGCTGGCAGTAGGCAGTGAGTGGACATACTCTCAAACGTAGAGTCTTTTTTGTGCCATAAACATGCAGGGTACCTAGGCAACGCATGGAGTAAGAAGGCCCCTCTGTGGCCATATGAAGAAATTTCAGTTTTTGAATTTCATTCAGTCTCCCTTCTGTTGACTTTTGCGTCTTCAACTGTGAAATAAACAGAAGTGATCCAGCATATTAATCTCTAGCTATTGTAGCTTTCTGTCCACCTGAAAGTGACAGCAGCCAAACAAAAGATGGTAATTACCTTGGAATTTTGTTTACATTTTCCAATATATTGGTGTGTTTTTAATCCCATTTCAGTTTCTCGATTAGCCACCAATATTTTTAGACATCTGAATAATCAGTTCTGTTGGGAAACTGGAAGCATTGCATAATGCCTTGGATCAACTGCCTAAGGAGGTACGATTTCAACATGTAGCATAGCTTCTGCTCAAGATTAAAAATTTTGTCTAACAACATCAGCAACCATCTTAAAATTTTAATCTCAGAAAAGGAAAATGGATGTATTTAAAGATGAATTTAATATTATTGAGGAAGAGAGTGCGTTATACTGGGAGAAGAAGAAAGCTGCAGGGAAGGATGACACTTTGACAAGTAACCGACAGCACAGGCATTACTAATAATCTTTTCTGAGTCAATTCAGTGCTTTTTGCTGTTCAAATGAGATGCTGCTACCCATCTGAAGAGTTTCCTCCTATATTGAAACTTGCCTTAAATACAGGACTTCAGACTAAAATAATTCTCAAAGATTTTCAGGAACTCTGTGGTTTTTTTAATAACTGCAATACCTGACCTGTCTTCCACCTCTTCTAGGAACAGGACAGATATTCTAAGGTAGGTCACCTTACAACAGATACCTGTGCTCATAAAAGTTGGCTCATTGGGAGCTCTTCAGTCCTCAATCAGGCTTGCAAAATAAACATAGCAAATACTTTCTAGATACACGTACAGAACCCGCTTTCATTCTTCCATTAACCAGACACATAGGCATTTCACTGCTCTGTTATTCAACTGATCTTGGCACAGGTTGGAGACAAGCACATAATCAGCTAGCTGGCTCTTTATAGTGGTTCCTTCAACACAATTTAATGATCTGGAATGCCCAGCCAAGCAGGTGGTATTCAGAATTTTAATACAAGGGTTTGAACTCAGACTGACCTGTTGTATCAAATATCAGTATTAGCAAACAGGAAATATCACTGATTTCCATGTGTGGTTTTTTGTGTGTGATTTCCCCCCCAAAACCAGTCTCTTTTGTAATATACTGTCTCAATTCTTTCAGGTTTTTGCATGTTTTTTATTCAAAACTGTGGTGAAAAATGAATGGCCCAGCAGATCCCTCAAGCCTACTTTTGAACTGCTCAAATCAATCAAAGTTCTCTTTGGAAACATCAGAGCCATGTGACAAAGAGACACACCTCGAGAACATCCTTTTTGCCACTTTCTACTTCCTGGACTTCATCCTGGCTTTTGTTGGCAATGCCCTGGCTCTTTGGCTCTTCATCCGGGACCAAAAGTCTGGCACACCTGCCAACATTTTCCTGATGCATCTTGCTGTGGCTGACCTGTCCTTCGTGCTGGTACTTCCCACCCGGCTGGTGTACCATTTTTCTGGTAATCACTGGCCATTTGGTGAGATCCCATGCAGACTCACTGGCTTCCTTTTTTACCTCAACATGTATGCCAGTATCTACTTCCTCATGTGCATCAGCGTTGACCGTTTCCTAGCCATTGTGCACCCTGTGAAGTCCATCAAGCTCCGCAGGTCCCTTTATGCCCATTTGGCATGTGCCTTTCTATGGGTTATAGTTGGGGTTGCAATGGCACCTCTGCTGCTCAGTGTGCAGACTGTCAAGATGAAAAACACAACCGTCTGCCTGCAGCTCTACAGAGAAAAGGCATCACGTCATGCCCTTGTGTCCTTAGCAGTGGCATTCACCTTCCCATTTGTTACTATAATGACTTGCTACTTATTAATCATCCAAAGCCTGAAGGGTGGGAACAGAGTTGAGAAACACCTGAAGGAAAAAGCTATCAAAATGATCATCATGGTCCTGATGATCTTTTTGATTTGCTTTGTACCTTATCATGTCAATCGCTACATTTATATTCTCCATTACAATGGGACCAAAACTTCCTGTGAAACACAGCGTCTTCTAGCCCTCAGTAACCGCATCACTTCCTGCCTCACGAGTCTAAATGGTGCCTTTGACCCAGTCATGTATTTCTTTGTAGCTGAGAAATTCCGTGAGGCTTTGTGCAATCTGTTTTGTGTTAAGAAGACTGTAATGTTGCCTCAAACATACGAGGGTAAGACAAATGAAAGTTCACTAAGCGCTAAATCTGAACTGTGAACACGACTCTTGTCACTGCTTTGACTTAAGAATGCTCTATTCCACCAAAACCAGCTCGGAGCGCAAATACGCAGCGAGACAGTCCACCCAGAGTCCAACTCATACAGAGGAGGGAAGTTCTGTTGTTTTTATGGGACTGCAATCAGCAAGAACCCCTCTGAAAACAGAGATCACATGTTCTTGTCCGACTGAAACTGCAAACAGAAGTACAGTTCCACTGATTTCCAAGATGTGAAACAGAGGGCTGAACACTTAGGAATAGAGAAGGGAGCAAAGAGGCTATTAAACAGACTTTTTTTCTTTAAAAAAAAAACACAAAAAAACCAACAAAACTTAATTCCCAAAGCATTCAGCAACGACTCTTCCTCTGCACAATGCATACAGCCTACTTCAAAATTTTATATTGTGCCAGCAGTAGAGGTCCACTCCTGTGACAGATCTGCCTGATGAAGAGACAGCACACATGAAGAGACATTACAGGTCACGTTCAAGACTCCGAATTCAAAGTGTTCATACATCGTAGACAGAAAATTGGTACTAAATGGTGACAAGAAAAAGACCAAAATACTGCAGTGCACCCAACCTGGACTGGAATTAAGATACGACTTACAACTTTTTTACTTATTCCCAGTATTCAGAACTGGAGATGAGCACTAGGCTTCACACTATCTTTTCTATCTGCCCTCTGCCATTGTCTCAAAGCTGCAGACAGAGGCTGGCCAATATTTACTACACTGCCTCTTTTATGTAGTTCCCTGCAAAACATCAGATATCCCAATAACCCTCAAACTAAAGAAAGGAAAAGGCCTGTTTAGGAATACAGCATTCATCTTTACCACATACTGAATCATAAAAATATGAACCCAAATGGCAAAAATGAAGAAAAGTAAGCATATGAAGAACTGAAGTCCACCTTGTCCAGAAGAGATTCCTATCTTTGAGGTGTTTTACAATCATTTTTTGTGACTTATCTAGAAAGGCTATTCCTTCACTACAGATAAAGTAGGGATTACCTTAACTGTGCTCACTGATACAACTTGCATCCAGTAGAATATGTCTGGAAATGACAGGCAGACTAGGGAAGACCGGGTACAATGAGAGGTGGGAAAAAGAGTTTCCAATACTATTTACTACAAGACTGCTTCTATGCTATGGAGATAAATATTATAGGAAATCACGTGACAGGTGAATTATATTTTTTATGTACAGATACATACACACACATATCTCTTTTCTATGCTTTTGGGAATGAGCTCCTTACCATTTTAGATTTGGCGCACAAATTATGAAATCAAACATACTTTATCTTGCTTGAACTGCTTCAATCCTGGCTGCTATCCCAAAACACCCCAGGTGCTATTGCAACAGCCCTTTCTAACAACCTTAGGTGTCAGAAGAAAATCAGCTATGCCCAGCTCCAAAAACTAAGGCACAGAAGTTGCATGCAGAACGGAAGAGAAGAGGGAGTTGAGAGGACTCCCTGCTGGACAGGGTACAAGTATATAACCTTTCCTTCCCTTCCTCAACATTTAGTTAGTTACAATATAAACTCTAGGAAACTACTAGGCTTTGCTCAAAACAATATGAAAGCCTGAAATTAACTATGAATTGTACAACACTGCTAACTGCTGGATTGTTCTATTTTCTTATCATGGTATGCTTTTGTACAAGTGCCCTTTTATGTTTTTATTTCTTACTTCCTAATTAAATGCATAAATCAACCTTTAGGACTCATTTTTATATTTCTGTATATAAAATGATTTCCAAAGACCAGGGGAATCACATGCTGAATAAGCTTTGCTGTAATCCTTGTGTTATTCTCTTGGCCTTTTGCTATAACTTGATTTCCTGCTCAGCAGCTTACTTGATAACTTAATCCCTTTTTCTCACTTGCTATTCAGCGTTTTGCCCAAAATCCTTTTCTTTTCCAGAACCCATCCACTAGCTACTCAAACTTGAGTTTTTGTTTTCTACAAGTTTCATTGGATGATGAACACTGTTCTTCATTCCATTTCCCATCTCCTAACAGGCTATTCATTAAAGCTTCTTCTGTACCTTTTCAACCTTTACCTGTACAAATAACTGACCACTCTCACCATCTCACTACTGTTATCAATAACATACTGATAAAACTTTCAGAGCTCCTGCTCTATCTTACCTGCCAGCATTCTTCACAAAACCCAGGTCAGCAAGCGCTACATCACAGAGCTCACAGCGGAAACATTCTGGGTGCCAGTTGTTGTTCATTGCCTTGATAACACGCCCAATAATGAACTCACCTGCAAAAGGAACGCAAAACCTTGAGATGCATGCAGAAAACAGTCTTATCAAAAGTCTACTGCCTTTCATAATCCTTCCACTTTACTTCCATAAGAATTATTACAGTCTAACTTTGAAAAAAACCACAACCAGGATACCCCAAATCACTGCTGGTATCATGCTTTGTCTCCTTCCAGAGCTCCGTCTCCTTAAAATTATCTCAACAATCCCAGCCCAGGGCTGGCTGTCACTGCAATGGTGGGAGGTTTGCACAGCCCTGGAGCTGTTACCCCATGGTGTTGCTGTGCCCCATGTCTTACCACATTCCCCGCAGCAAGGAGCAAACAGCATCTGGAAGTCATGCTCACAGTACTTCCGACCTTCAAACTGCAAACAAAAGGAGAGAGAAGCAGCCCTCATAAATAACTGAACTACTTTTATGTTGTGACAGTTCAGCATGATTTTCCATTGAAATAACCTATTACTCAAGGTGAGTCAAGTTTTCCAGTTCTAGCCCCCCCTCACATGTTTTTAAACTGCTAAGGATTTTTCTTAAAGATAGGCCTTCAGCCTCATGGTGAATTTACATAGCAAAAGGTTAAATTAATAGCAATACTGCTAAAACACAGTAAAAATCTTGACGTGCCCAAAGCCCTTTTCCTATAGTTGGCTTTAATTTCATTTTTGCTTTAGTTTTTTTTTTTACTCATGTAATTCAGAACTACTCCTCCTACATGAGGTTAAAACTTACAGCAAATCAAGAATGCAGCATGTTTTAAATAATGTGTTATTCAAAATATGTGCTTGCACATATTCTGTAAAAATGTTTAAACCTCGATTTTAAATGGGTTCACCAATTTCAGTTGCCCAATTGGAAAAGTTTTGTAGAAAATGTCTAAAAATAAAGACAAAAGTTCACTTATATCTAATGAAATATTAAGAAACATTTTCTATTTTCTTTTTGAAATGCCTCTTTCCCAAAGAGCAAGCACACAGTTTTTGTTGTTACTGATGTATAGGAAGGAGCATGTGAGAAGGAAAAAAAAATGGAAATGAAGTCGGAAGTCCATCAAAAAAAACAGCAACAAAGATTTAGGGATAAGAAATTAAATATGCAAAAGAGATGGAAATTCATATTTCTGCCAGAATTTTCACCTAATTCCTTGCATTTTAATGGAGCTATTTCTCTTCTCTTACACACAGTATGAGACCTCACCTCATAAAAAAGTCCATCTGGGAACTGACGAAAACACTGAGCACAGACAAAGCAGTTTTCATGATAGAGCTCCCCATTGCTGTTCACAATCCTCTCTGCAGGGTCAAAGCGAGTCTGGCAGCGTTCACATACTGCATTTGCGAGAGCATCAGACATATTACTGGAATAAAGACAAGAGTAAGAACGTGAGCAATATCACAGCCAATCACATGAGTATAATCATATCATCCAAGTTTCCCCAATATCTATGAACACAATATTTCCACTGCTTTAAACTCCCTTTTACATAAAAAAAAAAAAACAAAAAACCCCAATGAGTCATTTCAGCACTGACATCAGTTAGAAATAATGTTCTTGCAACTCACACGTGGCAGAACGAGCTCATGTAGTAGACTTACCTATTGCTCACTTTTGGCTTCTTTACCAGTCTTTCACCCTATTATGTCATCCTGCTAATAGCTCATACCAAATATCCACAATTTTAAATAAACCAGTAGTTCAGAGAGCAGCAAACACAATGATCCTGACTTCTTGGGATTTCTGGTCTCAGGATGCGCACCTCCAAGGATTTTGTGATGTGCAATAAGCACTGATATCCCACTGCAGCCTCCCCTTCACTGTAGCAATTAACAGGGCATTTCCCCCTCTACCCATCAGCCTATGTGCACAAGATTCATTGGAAAATAATTGCATACAATGCCTTTGTCTTCCTGACAATTTAGTTCAAACTGTCGAAGTGTTAAAAAGGTACGGGAAGAGAGAAGTTTCTCTGGCTGCCTTGGCAAATAAAATATATCAGCTTCATTTCCTCAGAAAGTGAGACTAAAAAACCCCCAAAGCCACACTCGAAAACCGTGTAAGGACATTCCCTCTATGTCCCCTAAAATGTGGAACGACCCTAACCTCTTTCACAAAATTTTCATGCTTGACATCATGGTAATCTAAGTTCCCTATATACTAACACAATGCAATTTTAAAATCATATATCTTATGGCCAAACAGGGAGGGAAAAATTACAAGGAAAGAATCTAAGTTTCTTGTTGCAATGCGATCTTTCTTTTAACAACCAGACTATTCAATAATATAATAATTCAATATTGTTACACTTTTACATATAGAAAAACTGTTTTATGCCTTCTGAGCACCTTCTGAATTCTATGATTGGAAAGAAAGATAGCAGTTTTATAGGTGGGAGTATAAAAAATTTCCAGCATGTTAAAAATCTCTGAAATATTTGTGTAGTGGTTTTCCTGGAGCACATAACACATGCATAAAATGAAAGATGGCTTGGTTTAAAAAGTTTTTGTTCTTTCTTTTTATATTCAAAGCTGCTTTGAACTGAATTTCCATCGTTAATGTTACTCTACAACCTGACATGGTACTTTCCATGCCTCTTCACAGAGAACAGTAATTCAATAAGCATGTTCCAGTAGCAGAAAATTCTCTTTCCTCTGGTCAGAGACACCCCTACAAAGACATGCCACCGTTTGTATTCCAGGGCTTTGTGCTCTGAGTGCCACCAGAACAAGCAGGCAGCAGCGCAGGCAGCAGCAACTCCTGAGGCAAGAAAACCAGCCCTGTGCTTTAGCTGGTGCAGCTGAGCCATATGTATCGCATCTGCAGCCCGTACAAATATCCTACGCTGTGACCTGGAGTGACCGCTCAGTAAAAATACACTTTCTTTCTGCCGCTGCAATTCCAAGGGTGGCAAAGACCAAAGGAGCTGGTAATAATTTCAAGAATGGAGTACTGATTTAGCAGAAATTTGTTACAACTTGTTACCTTATTGCAGTACAAAGGAGCTTTAAAAAACAGACAAGGACCGGAATTATGGACAAGCAGGAAATCCTGTGATTTCATAAACTAGCGACCATAGGTTAAAGAAATATTTTTATCCTGACAGAATACCAAAGGAATAGGTCAACACAAAACCATCAGTGTTTGCAGCAAAGCTGAGAGACCTAATCAGCTTAGTTTTCAATTGCCACTCTTTCCGTTACATTATGCAATGTGCACCAGGATTTGAAAATATAATCTCCCCATCAAGTATTTTTTCCTCTCTTGAAAAATTTGATGCCTGAACTCCCAGACCTGAGCTGGCCAACAGCCATGAT
This sequence comes from Stercorarius parasiticus, assembly GCA_013396915.1. Taxonomy (NCBI): domain Eukaryota; kingdom Metazoa; phylum Chordata; class Aves; order Charadriiformes; family Stercorariidae; genus Stercorarius; species Stercorarius parasiticus. The sequence continues at coordinate 135,821 of VWZL01005238.1, read as the reverse complement.
TAAGAAAGCCCCATGTCAACAGCAGTGAAAAACGTCCTCTGGGTTACGGAAGAAAACCAGGCAAAACAGCATTCCAGCGAGTCTCACAGTTTCCTACGCAACAGCAAGTATTACACCCTACACACTAACAACAAAGCATGACCTAAGGTTGTGTTGGTTGGGGTTTTTGCTTTATCAACATTTTTAAAATCCTGATTATTTTTTTTTTTCTTTCTCCAAATGGACTTTAACAGCACTCCAGGGAAAGAACAGTACCCCTCACTGACACTACCAACTACCCTCTGGCTGAACTCTGCAAGAGGAGAGCTGCCACCTGGACAATGGCAGTCTGCAACAATTACAGCCTGCCATCTGCACAGCCATGGTTCTGCATGAAACACAGAGCAAGTTCACGAGTGTGACAGTTCACACCAAACACTAATGACTATGCTTATCGTGGGAGAGATTCTGACACAAGTCCCATGGCTGTGCTGGTGAGAAAGATAACGAAGATGCAGGGACTCACTCATAAGAATAAGGCTTTCAGGAGCCTCCATTCTGAAACCAGCATTTGAGGGCTGTCAAGACAGAGTAATCCTACAGTAAACCTTAACTTCTAAACAATATAAAATCTACTGGGAAATTGAAATTCCTAGTGAAAGTAAAAAACACTATTGTTCTGTATTCTCACTGTCTTTCCTTAGCATGAAGTACAGCTTTGGATTTAATTTTTAACTCTAAAAAAAATTAATTTACCCCATTCATTTGCAAAAGCAAGAGAATATCAAGAGTCCCAAGAGTTTATTTACCGTTCTGCTGATGCATAATGATGCAAAAGTTCCAACTCCTAGCTGAATATGATAAGCAGCGAGAAATCATTAATGATTTTGCAAAACACAGAACAAGAACTTCAAAGATTTGGAAGTGGAAAACATTAAAAAATTTTCAAAATGTTTGAGCTAGAAGAACTTGGTTGATGCTGACAAGATTTCCTTAAAGGCATAAGAAAGATGATTGTGATACAGTTTGAGCTGCCCAAGAAATACCACAGTGCAAATGAGCTAATGATTGTGACTTTGTTACTCATACATGAGAGAAACTATTAGTCCAGGAAAAATTAAAATAAAAGAACCTGTCCACAAAATAACACAGTTCTCTGCCTCAGTTATAACCCGGGTGAATTAGCTGGGGAGAGCCGTATAGGAGACAATTAAATCACACATCAGCTCCTGAACAACGTGTCTCCTGTAATACAAACCAGCAGCTGTGGCTCTTTGATAATCACAGCTCGAGTTTCACCTCTCTGCTCTCTTTTCATTCATGACCTTGCATCTGTTTTTCCTTAAGACATTTTATTCTTTTACACTCAAGCTAAAATTTGCAGCTTCGGCATTGCCCTGAAAGTATGACTTTGCCTTTATTCAAAAGTTTTAGTTTCATGTATGCCATAGTTTCTTAATTTCCCTCAACTACACACCCTTGTGTGTGCTCTTTCTTGTGTAAAAACAAGCATTTATTGAACTAGCTCAAGATTAAAATTAACAAAGGCTGGAAAGGGGAGGGAGGACAGTTCTAATTCAGAGCAGTTTTATGTTTCGGTTTACTACACTGCTGCAAAAACACTTCTGCCAGCAGCACGGGGAGAGGAAGAGCAATACCAAACCCATCCTTTTGATGGTGGTGCCAAGAGTGACCACGAAAGTTTGATGGGCTGTGTCAATCTTAAGATATTCAGATCTGAATCCTTCCCACACAGGACAGTCCCCAATATGGAGTGCTTCTTGTATTCTGTTTGCTCACTGATTTTTTGCAATTCAGTAAAATACAGAATCTTCCTCAGTTTTAATAAGCTGGTGACACAAAGACAGGAAAAGCTATTAAAACATGAGCAGCTCCAACATCCTGAAGTTATCCTCTCCTGTGCAAATCCCAAAACTACAAGTGCTCAAACAATTCTTTTTCTAGTCTTTCACCATTATGCATTGTATCTTTAACAAATTATCTTTGTCAAAGTATCTAATTTACAGAAATTAGTTATTTACCATTATAATTAGGTGTGGGTTTCTTGTGCTTGGACTTCTTGTAAGTATTTACTACAAAGTATCAGCATCATTCTCAAACTGGAAAAAAAAAATAATATTCCTTCTTTATAAGCAGTAAAAGTTAATTGGGAGACCTATTCTGTGCCACAGGTACAGGTGTGACAGAAAGATTTGAAAGCATTTCACCTTTTTATATCACTAAAGTCAATATGGATCTTCCAAAAACAGTGGTTTCATATCTATTTGGGCTAGAAAATGTCGTATTTTTACATCATATTTTCGTACATATTCAGGAAACTGGGCCTGTATTAACTACAGAAAAAGAAAAAAAAAAAGAAAAAAGAAGAGTTAGACTTAACTACCAAGAAAGCTGGCTAAATTATTACAGCTTCTATACTGTTATCTCCTTTTATAAACATTTGTCCACAGGGACGAAGCACTGCTGACAGATTCAGGAAAAAACAGCAAATCTAATCCTCGTACTGCTAAGAGAGTAGACCAGAGGCCTTCGCTGTAGTAGAATTCAGTATCTTAAAGCTGGATGCAAGACAAAAGGAACCAGACAACTACACACAACCAGGAGAACAGATGAATGGTCTCAGACTCTATCAGGTCCAAGAAACGCACTGCAGGTGCAAGCCCAGTCAGAAAAAAAAAAAATCAGTTTTCTTTAACTGGTCTCAAAAGCTTTTTGACAAAGACCAAAAAAAAAATTTTCCAGAACAATACCGGACTTTATGATTCATTTCACAGATAATGACTAATATAAAGAAAAAAGAAAGAGGAAGGGTATCAGTTCATGAACTTCTGCTGAAAAACAGCCCTCGACTACTCTTATTCTTCCAAAATCTCTTCACTGCAATTGACTTTTTTCTGGACAACTTTGCCAAACAGACATAACTTCTTTAAGGTTATTATTAAACTTGTCATAAAATGTTGGAGACAAAAAAAATTCACATTTGTTCAATGCATGATTTGTTGTGTATTGGATAAAACTACATGCATAGCTTAACATTTTCAGCATTTCTCCTTCTGCTTGCATTGAATTTTCAGTTCATTCCCTATTAAAATATTTTTTCAGCTGGCTACATACGAAACGAATAGTGTTTCTCTCAGCATATCTTCCTCGACCATGCATCCCCCAATCACTCAATGAAATAAACACTTTTTGTTCTTATTTACTACACAGGGATAACCAAAATTAAGAAAAACATACAAATGCAATTTATGGTCACAATATGGGAAAAAATCTTTATGGATCCTCATCTCTCCTTGTCCTACCAGCAACAGCAATTTGCTATCAGTAGCAGCCAGGGCTTTAAAAAAAAAAATTCCAGTCCTTCACACATTTCAGCTTTGAACAGAATACAATGTCTGTATGGTTGACCTGCAGGGGAAGCCACAACCAGGCAGACCTTTGAGACCAGCAGCAGAATCAAAGTCTGTTGGCATTCACACAGAAAGAAATCCCATGCCATGAATACTTGGTCGTCCCTCTCAAAGCAATGCAATACTTATTTCCAGTAAATCATGACCAATTACTTAAAAAGACATGCATTTAGCAGTGCTCACTCAGCCCAGGGAAACATCAACAACATAAAGAAAAACAAAAGTTTTAAACAGATTATACCTCTTACGCAGGAAAAACACCCTTTTGCTATCAAGCATGTACCACTTCACCCACAATGTTTATTTGATAAATAACTTCTTACATACATTTAATCTTTCCCGTCTTCACTTCTATTATCTCACAGGAGCTAAAATGTGACGTTTGTTTACCAGCATTGATAAAACAGATCATTCCCCAATATGTTCATCAATTATCATCAACTAGCAGCAACACTATTGGATTACTCTCATTTGCCTGAAGAAAGGACACCAACTATAAGGGCCTATATATCAGGAGGGAGAAGCAAAAATCATCCATAGCTCAAAAACTGTGTATAAAAAACAAATAATTCAGGAGACAAAATTCCCAAACAGATTATAATCTTCAGCACTGTCATCTGCTGAGTAAAATCAAAATATGTGGCTTTCTCCTTACCTTGCTTCAAGAACTATGATGTGAAAAATGTATTCAATCTGCCTATCTAGACATTTCCCCCCAAGTCACTCTGCCAGCTGCAAAAATTATTTCTTCCAAACCCACCTGGCCTTATTAAAAATTCTGCCAGTATTTTTAGTTTTAATTTACTTGCAAGCCTTGCTCTGTACATGTCACTACAGCAATACATACACAGCCTCTCTCCTTCAACACAGCACAGTATCAGCCCCTGAGCATTCTCCTACCCAGCACCATATCCCTGTAGTCCTAGTTGTGCTCGGCTTCAGAGCGAGCTCCCTGCCCTGCTCCACTCTTCCTAGACTTACGAATGTGCCCAAACCCAATGCAGTCCATTTGGAGAACCATTACTATGGCATTGCTATGTCAGTGCTGTCCGGATCACGTCCTCCAGCAGCCTCACGCAGCACACTTAATAGCGTAGGATTAAAAAGAGACGTCTTGCACAGATAAGCATTTTCCCAACACCAAGCTCCAGCTCCTGAAATCTACCTGACATAGAAGGCAAATGAGAATTAACCTTGTTCTCCTGCAAAACCATACTAGTGTAGTGCTGAGTACTATAAACTTGCTGATCAGAAAAGGGCATTCTTTCCGCATAGCGGATTAAGTACATCTACTTAGGAGAGAGTTTTAAACTCCAATTTACAAAAAAACAAAATAAAGGCTTGAAAAATCTCTGACATCTTTACAAACTCAGAAAAAAGTTATTAGAAATAATAATTGGAAATCATGGGGAAAAATAGTGTGCCTTCACCTTCTTTCTGGAAGGCTCTTACAGGTTACAATGAAACACAGTTAAATAGCTGAAAGCAAACTACATTTTGACAATGTGAGATGACTATGTCTGGGTACTTATCTCCTCATCCTTCCTATCTTCAGGTCGCACCCTGCTGTTTGTGTTCCATTGCTGCTTTTTCAATGCTTATTTTCTTTTCTCTCACAGGTCCCTTACACACTTCTCACTCCTGAACAGCATCCTCTCCACTCAATGGCATCACCATTTCTTTCACTACCTTCTTACTCATTAATTCTCAGACATTCACACCCACAACTCCGTGTAGGAAAAACTGAAAGTTTGCCAACTAACTAATAGCTATAGGCTAAAAGGAAAACAGAGGGAAAAGTAGGGTTCTAGTGAGGGATCCACAGTTCAAAATGAGAAGCCAAACCAATTGCTCAATTACAGGTAAGCATCAGGCTATCTCCTGCTAAGAAAAGATAGAAATTCAAAACTTCTGATTGCTAAAAAAAAAAAAAAAAATCTCCTCTCCTGCACACTCGCTGCTCTCCCCAGTGACAGTTCTCCTAAAATACAAGAAACTAAGTTTTATTTAATTCCTGTTAATTTCTCTCCAGCCCACAATCAACTTCGATGAAAATTGAGAAGTAAAATAAAATTTTAATCTGAAGCACAGGAAAAGTAATTATCAAATCAAGCAATAGAATTGTCTGGACATGTTCTAAATAATCTCAAGAGGCAGCTATGCTCGTAGCTTCAGTTTCTGCTGGACTGGATTTACTTACAAAAACTGAAATCAGCTATCTTGCATTTAACAGTACAGGCGAAGAAATGAACTACTGAGCCCTAAAAATCAAGGAACAGTAGACTTATGAACATTTTGAAAAAATAGTGCATTTCATAATTTCTTTATTCCCACAGTGCCTAAATACTTCACCATTAATAACACTAGCATTAATGTTGGTTCTGAACAGTCTAGTACTGTGCTTCGAAATGGGAAAGGTTCTCCATTGTTGTCTTCCTGTTATTGTTGAAAACTGAAAGCTTTTTCATCAGGAAAGTCCTCTCCTTCATAATCTACTTGGAAATGAAAATAAACAGACTTCATCCCCTCTGGCTGTGTGCAGACAATTCCTGCTTTAAATAAAAAACCCCACCAGCAAAACTGAACATCCATCAAATCCTGGAAAATGCAATACCATTCCCTTCATCTTAGGGACGTACCCACGTATGCCAGCTGCTGTATCTGTCCTGTTGCTCAGGAGTGACCCTGTGCCACTTAGCCGATCCTGCCGGCGTTGATAAAGTTTCGAGGATGCCAGCCCCCGAAGTCTCAGGCCAGCCATGGCACCCAATGCCACTGTGAAGGGGAATGCAGAGAGACAACTGGAGCGAATACTAGCAACACTGATATATTCAATGAGTCACCTTCCTTTTGGGAGTTGCCTTTACATTTTAGAAGAGCTAAAGCAGGATGCATAGACCCCTGCTCGAGCACTGTTGCTTACAATTTGTCTGGCATTCTGCTACAGTCCTAAAGACCAGACAATCTCTTTCCTGTATTCCACTATATATTCCACTGTATAAATTTCATAAGTGAGATTAAAGAAAATAATCCTGAGTCTTCACATAATTAATCCACTTAATTCAAGAAGACTTTCTGATCAAAGCAACAGAGAAATACAGAAAAGCAAAACAGATTACTACATCTCTTGACAATGAACACTTTAGCTTACTGCAGATCAGTATCTGACCCTGGCATCTCTAAGGTGGTTCCCTGCAGGCTGCTGCACCATGCAATGTCTTAAGGATACTGCAAACAATGGAACTGTTCCTTCCATTTGGATAAAGCATATTCCAAGAAACAAAACCATGAAGATTTGCTCTCCAGACACACTCCAGCCTGCAGAAGTGGCATGCAGAGGAGGGTCAGGAAGCAGGGAGAAGGAACATACTTGGCATTCCAACCTCCAGAGCTCTCTGCTGGGAACTGAACAGGGCCTTCAAATGGGAGGTCGCCCTTTCTACCACTCCCTCTCTCCACCCACCCCTGCAAGAAAGAGGATCACAGAGCACAAAGGGCTCTGGCCCGGTGTAGGGGGGTAGAAAAGGAAAAAAACTGAGAATACAGAAGTCAGTTTTTAAGAGAACAAAGGGAAAGGAGTGGAGGATGGGAGCAACTGAGTCAGTGTCATTTGATCAGCATCACCGTGAAAAACCCCTCAAGAGTCATTACCAACAAATTACTTTTTAGTAAATTACAAAAAAAATAGGATTTTTGTAGCATGAGAGTGAAACATATTCCATTACTACAGCCTGGCCAGCTGTAGAGGGAAAAAAATGAAGAGTGAAACATATTCCATGACTAAAGCCTGGCAAGTTATAGAGGAAAAAACCCGAGAGAAGTAGCAGTGATGACTTCCTAAGTACTTAAATAAGTATTAACAAGCAAAGATCCCTTCTGCCCTTTAAAGAAAAACAGAAGGGTGTACTGGGACACAGCAGAACAGGCACAAATAAGGAATATCAGACATTCAAACCCAGCAATCAGTAACCTCAAAATCTACAGTTCACCCCACATTTTGTTGGGAGTCTCAGGCTCCTGACCTCTGACAGCAATCTGCCACTATCATTTCTTTCAGATCACACGTGTGCTTCATCCATTTCTACTTTATGATGTAAATGGAACAGAAGAAGAAAAATGTTCTCCATACTGGGTGTTTTTGCTGACCTTTTAAATTTTAGAGCAATAAAACACTTTTAAAATGCAATATTAAATCACCTTTTTACTTTTAGCACAAAGCAAAATATTAAATCACTGCAACATTCTCTCCCTTAACTTTAAACAATCTGGCTAAAAATCTCCTTCTCTCTCAAACACCTAAGCTTTAACCCTTCTGACTTATAGAACATGATTTTATTGGTTTTCAAATAACCGCTCCTCCACAGAAAAGTAAGACTCTTTTCTTCAAAAGGGAAGATTAGGGGATTGAAGGACAAAAACTTCCAAACAATAACAATCTTGTCTTCCCATCTCTCACCACAAACTCACTCACTCACTTCTCTCTCGCTGCCTCACGCATAAAGAGTGAAAATGCATGGTTTTGTTTTAATTTCCCTCTTGACAGATCGTTTGTAAGAGACAAGGTCGATGCCAAAATCTTACAGCTGGTCAATGCCAAAATCTTAAAGCAGAGAAGAAAGCAGCTAGATTTCTTTTAGACACTAACAAGTAGTTCTCCTCAGAGAAGCACCTCTGTGTCCCCAGAACAGACTACTAAGGACCTTCCAACAAGTTAAAATTTATCTAGAGAGCCTCAGAGAGCAGATTTAGATGGAAAGACAATGAGATTAAAACCGCATTTTTCAATCCAGAAGAGCAGAAATGGCTGCTTATAACTCAAAGACATGAGACATCTCTTAGTTTGATGCAGGTACTTTCTAGTCAGCACCAAGAACCTTTCTTATATTATTGAGCTTTATACTCCCTTCTCCTCCTTCAAACCATTTTACTTGCAATTGCTTCATAAAATGGAGCACATGCACAGCAGCAGCTCTCTACTGAATTAAAAAGCATCTAGTCAAACGCTAGCCTAATCAAAAATAATATACTCTTATTTCTTACCTCAACTGGATTAGGAACAATCAATAAGCATATCTGTAAATGCAGCTGTTCTTCTTTTGTTGACTGCAGGAAGTACATAGGCGTATCCAGATCCCAATTAGACCAAATATAGTGATAACAAAAATTTCTTACAAAAATAATTATGCCCTGAAACATGCACTTAGGAAGCATTTTCCCTTGTGCTTTGTATTAGATTAATTTTTAAAGGCAATATAAAAGAGCACAGGCATTTTTTACCTTTATGTTTTCTAATCAACGCCACAGCAACAAAGTCTTAGAAGAAATTATCTTAAAATTATGGTTTATTTTCTACTTTGGGCATTTGACAATGTTTTATTAATTGGGCATTCACTGATCCTCTTTCTTAGGAATAAGTCGATCACAAACAACAAAGGAAACAAGGTAAAACACAGTAGGAAGAAAAAAAAGAAATCCAACAAAAAAACCACCCCACCCCCCCCCCCCCACCCCAACAATCCTCGAAAAGGCAAAAATCAAAATGGAGACACGGAGACATCAAATACAAACCATAGAAGCAGTCTTAACTTATTTATCGGTAAGGAAGTACCATAGTATACTTTTAAAGGCACCAAAAAAATCACAGAAACTGTATTTCTCAACACTGCAAAATACAGGAAGGCTGCTTAGAAACATACTATTTCAGTATCTAACACATTATCTCTTATACAGAGTTTATTTCCAAATGTAGTTAAACAACATGTAACTTAATAAAACTAAAATACATATATCTCTTTAATTCCTTTCTGTCCTATTATCTTTGGATCTTAGTTGGAACAGATATATTAAAAGAAAGGGTGATTTTTATATATTTTTTTTTAAGTTAACAGCATCCCTTTAAACCGCAGACTGCTCTTGAAATTAGGGACTATAACAGCCACTTTAGTCAAGACACAGAGAAATAAAATAGCTCAGCTGGAACGTGGCAGTCAGAATTACTATTTGCAAATTCCAATGACCTACTTATCAATTTTGTCTAACAAAACACAATCCTCACATTGTAACAATGTAACTCGTGACACATGTAATATTTGAATTTAATTTGCTAAACAGTCACCTATTTTTAATAATTTTCTACTCTGAATAGAAAGAAGTGCATATTTTTCTTTGTGTTTTCTGGAATTATATTTTCCCTAATGGTAAAAATCAGTAAATGGAATTACTGCAGCTATTTAAATTCAGGAGACACCTTCTGCAGCTAACTAGGACAGATCACTTAAGAACAAAAATGGGGTTATTTTTCATCTATCTTAATTATTAATACTGTATCAGTAATCATACTACCTACAAGTGAGTCGTTTTGTGTTTCTATTTGACAAGAAAGGTGAAGTGAAAAAGAATAACGTGTCAGCACTTCATGTTTTCCACTCTTCCTTGCTCTAACACACAACAAAATCGTGCCCTTCCCTGTGTCAACAGTTTCAAGACCAGAGGTGTATTTATGCCATGTTTCTGGCTCTGGAAGGTTCCCATTGATCGATATAGCCCTGCCCATGGCAGGGGGGTTGGAACTAGATGGTCTTTAAGGCTCCCTTCCAACCCAAACCATTCTATGATTCTATAATTGTGGGGATGCTCCAGCCGTGAGACAGTTCATCTCCTTCCAGAACCCTGAAAACCCCGAATCTCAAAAGCTGGAGAACATCTGATTACATAATGTCAACAGATTTTCAGAACTACCACATAACAAGCACCAAACAACATCTGGCCACACACAGTTTGGTAGAGTGACCTGTAGGTGGATCTAGGGAAGTACCTTCTTGATGCTGAATTCTTTTCAATGACTTAGGAGTCGGTCCCAGCCTGAAAACAACACTGAACAAATAGCATTTGTCATGCAAGGGGCTGAGTAGTACAATGTTTCACACACTCAAAAGTACAGGTTTTGTTTTGCTGGGAAACTGCTACCCTAAATGGATTATACTATTACCAAGGAAAAATATCAGCTGAATTACAGCTATGATAAACTCCGATAGAACAGTTAATCATTCTGTCATAGGAACGACAGCAGACAGGAATTTAGAAATTTTCATAGCTGACAAACTTTCCAGGACAAACATTTCTGAAAACAGAAAAAACACTTGCATTCACTTTTCAAAAGCTAAAGCCAAGGCCTGCTCATTTTAACAACCCTCTGAAGTACATCTGAGGAAAAGGAGACAGAAATCCTACGTTACTTTGAAGAAATACACACTCTGCAGTGTCTCAACTACCTTGAAACTCTCCACCAAGCCTCATGCTTCACATCAGAGCTTCTCACTGAATAGTGTTGTACCTTAACAGGCAGGTTTCTGAGGAAGCACGGAGAGAAGACAACAAAGATTACCGTTCACAGACATTTCCCACTGTCCTTTGCAGCTGAGTGATTTCACCTGAAGTAAACATGTAATTCTAAACAGTACTACACCACAGTTCTATAAAAATAAAATCAGCTGTGTTCATACAGCCACAATTCTTCCCAGGTGCTCCCCATCTCGTCCCCATTTAGGAGCCGCATGGGTCCCTACGACCTGTGAACTTTTAAGACTCTTGAGTGTTCCTCTAGTTGTAGGGAAATTAATGTAAACTTGTAAATACACACCTGCTTCACATGTCAGAAGAACAAAAAAGGGACCATTAAGACAGAAAAGACAAAGTAATGTAGACAGGAGGCAAAACCAAAAAGTGTTTTGAGCATGTACAGCCACCCATCAACATCAATCTGTCATCATGGAGAGCAAAAATAACACTCACCCAAATCCTACATAGGGCTATAACAATTATTCAGCACGTTCTCATACCCAACAACCCACCAAATATGATCTACATTGAATAATCATAAGAAGCTGCATTACACAAACATCAAGACTACACAAAAGAAAAATGAATACTTATAAACAAACTAGTCCGGATCCATTTCAGCATTCCTAGTCAAGAAGAGCAATGCTTCAGGATTACAACAATGGTAGCATGATTCAGGAGGATGACTATCCTAAAAAAGGCACCCTACTAATTTTAATATTACTTCTTCACACTTTTCAAGACATTTTACAAAAGCAAGCTTATTTTCACAAACTGCTTTATAACATCTGGGTTCTGTTTTACAGATGGTAGAACAAAGTGATCAGAGACCCTACAGTGCTTGTGCAAACCGTCAGAAGGTGCCAGTAAGCGCTTTCCCCAGTGCTTTTCTCATTTACATCTGTCAAATAGGTGACTTTTACAGAGTTCTCCAGCGTCAGACAGTGTGGGAGGAGAATCAAGCTCCAGATTTAAACAGATGTAACTCCAGGCCATCCCGAAGAAGAGGCGAGCAAATGTGTGGGCAGAGGGGGGCCGCGAAGTGTGGGGCTGCGGTGCGGGTCACGGCGGAGGACCGGGCTGTCAGCTCCTGAGCCGCACCCCCCGGCTGGAGTGAGCCTGCCCGCCGAGCTCGGAGCCACGACTGCTCCTTCCCAACTCAGTTTCTGGTCTTCCCACCCCGCCCTTGGCCGTGTGGTCGCGCAGGGGTAAGGCACAGCGCGGCAGACCTTGCTCTGCTCTTCCTCGAGGTCAACTTTCCGAATCCCGGCTCTGCGTGAGCTGGCCTCCCCCGGCCGCAGCGTGCCCAGCTCCGCCTGAACCTCACAGGAGCAAAACCTCCTCTCCCTCGACCACCTTCCGGCGCATACCACCCGGGCAAAGAGCGCGTTCCCGACCCTCCACCGCCTGCCACGGGGGCGGTGAAGGCGGACAGAGCCCATCGGGGCCAGGGCGCGGGACCGACCTGCGCTTCCCCCACTCCCCGGCCTTACCTGCCCGTCATGGCGGCGCGCCCCCGGCCGCTGCTGGGCTGTGGCGGAGGGGCTGCCGGTCGGGACGGACAGCTGGGCGCAGCTGCTCCGGCTCCAGCCCCGGCGGGCAACAGAAACTCCGCCCCGGCCCGGCCCGGGCCCCGGGGGCGTGGGCGGCAGCCGCAGCCCCCGGTGACTCAGGGCATTTCCCCCTCCCCCAGCCCCGCGCATATTTTTCCTATAAAGGGAAAAAAATATCGAGTAAGGAAGCGGCGGAGGGGGCCCGCCTCCCGGCCGGGGAACAGGGAACCGGCGGCCCCGGGGCACGGCAGGCGCTTGGCCCCATCTGGTAGTAACGCTTGGAGCGTGGGCCGGGGAGGGAGAGGGGAAATGCTGAGCATAGGGTTTTACCACGCAAGCCGCCACCTGGTGTACAGTTATATCTGACATACACCTTGTTGACATAACATCTTTTCCTGTGAACAAAGGTGCCGTGCTTCCTGACAGCCGCAACAGGCGGTGACGCTCACAGCACATCCCCATGGCAAAGGGAAAACCCGCTTCGCAGTGTGCATCTCCCAGAAAGCGGTTAAATGGCATCCTTTGCTGACAAAAGCAAGAGGGAATTGCACACCTTATTGAGGACCCCTCCAAATGTGACATTTTTGATAGCATCTAATCCCTTCTTGCCGATGATCAAACTTTGCCCTGAGCACTTAAGAGTTTTATGCTCTCTGACATGTATCAATGCTAAAGTGATACACCAAATGGGACAGGGAGCTTCTGCCCAAAAGCGGTTTCAAACTGTATTTGCATCCTGTAAGGTAAACTAGTATGACTCACCATGGCCACAGGTATTGCTGCAGGCCTGGGACTGATGATGGAAACTCTGTGCTCTCTGGTGTCCAAACACCTCAATTTTCAGCCCTGCTGTAAACATTTAGAATCATACAGGTTAAATTAACATTTGGTATTTTTATTACTTATTTAAACCAGGGTGAAGAATTGAGCTAGATGTTCTTATTTTGGTTTAACGGTTGGTTGAGGAAAGAGCAATAGGTAATCTTATTAATAAACAGCCAACAACTTAACAGATTTGGCTGAGCGCACAGACAAGCTCATAGTCACTCTCTGCATCTCCAGGCTCTCCCGTTGTAGTGGTTTCTGGGTGCCAACATGTAAAGTCTCTACTTTACATGTCAATCACTGGGATTGAGAGCTCCAATCACTCGGACTGAACGTGTGAGGAGGACACTGTGGGTGCTGCCGAGGGTGTCAGCGGGAGCATGGCACCAGGCAGCACTCAGCCTCCAGCCACCAGGCCCGGGCAATCCTTCTCGCCTGCAACCTCCCCTGGGGCTACCTGTGAGCTGTATCCCTCTCCAATACCACCTTTCTCTTACCAATCTACATTTTGAACGTGACACCATCTTCCTTCCAGCTACTGAAACCGTTACTCCTCACAGCTGCTAGGCCCTTCCCACCACCTCATGAGGAGCTCTCCCTCCAGCAGCGATATGGCCGCCCCTGCCCTCACAGGATCCCCGTCTCCTTCCGTCAGACCACTCTGCCTTTCCTTTAAGGCGAAAAGGCCCAGTTTCAGACGGCGAAGGGGATCCGACGGCGACTACTCGCCTCAGCCGCCGCCCGCCCGCCTCAGGGCCGTCGGCGCACGCGCGCCGCCCCCCGTGGGGGCGGCGCCCCCCCGCCGG
>VWZL01005238.1:42551-120730 GCA_013396915.1 Stercorarius parasiticus | reverse complement strand
GGGGGTGGCGGTGCCAGTGCCAGCCTTCCCCGAGTGCCGCATTCTGCCTTATTGCAAAGTCAGCCCGATAGCCATTGTCTGGAGTGGCTCCGGCTGGGAGCTGGCAGCATCCCACCTCCCTACCTCCAGTATAGGACCATGTGGCTGCTGCAGCCTGCTTCGAAACGTGAGTGAGATTACGGAGCCGATGAAATTTAATTATTGACTTGCCCGTTAACGTGAACAGCAAGCGTCTTTACAGCTGAGGTGCGTAGGGCTGGCGGATGGTGAAACACGGAGACGAGGTAGCGAAATCTGATTAAGTGAGGGGTGAAGGTTCAAAAATAGTTAACTGCTGTTAACTCGGTTTTGTGCCATCCCCTCTGCTCTGAGCACATACTTCAGTCGCTGTACAGTGCAGTCATCAGCCACCTCGGACTGGTGGTGAATATGAATCCTGCGTCCACTGAACTGCATTTCTCTCTTAAAAAACATCTTTAAGATACCATCCAGTAAGTGAAACAAACTTTCCTGGGGTTGTGGGTCACAAAGGCTACTCGTAACTGTAAGGGTAGTCGTATTGCATGACAATGGTAGAATGGAAGGTGCTAATCTTAGTTCAGAGCCTTTGCAGGTATTGCTGCCTTACAGCTGCTGTAAGGTAGCAAATACTTGGGCTTTAGAAGGGTAGCTTCAGCTCTTAGAACTTTATTTTTTTATATATATTTTTGCTCTCTCAGCTTGGGCAGGAATTGCTGACTTTTCACAGCATGACCTTGAAAAATAGATTTGCTAGTAATTAGAGCCTGTTTCAATGCAGAAGGAAGGTGCTGAATTCAGTCTAGCAGCCCCTGCCGAGAGCTTGGTACTTCAGTTTGGGCTGTGTACTGCACTATGGCAGATCAAGGGACCATCAGGCCTAAGCAAGGAAGCATCTCACTGAGTATAGGTGCCTCATACAAAATAAAGCCAACCACTGCAATGTTTATCTGCTGTCGCTACTTAGGGTGTAGCATATTCACCTAATACTTAACTCCGAATTTAAACTGAAACTGTTAAATGGGGGTACTTAAATGTACATAGATTGTTTTAATAAAACTATTTGTGTACCAAATGTCAGTATAGACATTCCACTAATGGTCACTTTTTTTTCCTTAGAAATGTAGATCAGAGCTATCTGCATAGCATTAAATTAGTTCTCTCATTTTTACAACTTCTAAACTATAGTATATAATTTTATTCCCAAGAGCAGTATCAAATTAAACAAATCTTAGACAAGGTGGAGCTGTAAACTAGCAGGTTAGAGCATAAGGATTCTACATGCAGCACTGGTAAAAGAACTTGCCCTGAAGAATACAGAATTATATTCCCATTTATTAATTTTATCCATTTTCCAGCAATAGTGGGTCATGGTGTCACAGACTGGGAAGCTGCTTCTGTCTCTCCTGCTATGCTGTCACCTTCTAAGATTTTATACAAAGGCTAGCTACTTTTCTAATTTTCTTATGACTTTTTGTGTGTATTCCATGATTGTGGAATGTTTCGAAACTTAATTTAAAAAGCTGCCCCTTGAGGAAGAATGTTACTTAACACCAAGTGGTTTGAGGAACTAACCGGCCATCAGAGGAAAACCAGGCATGCTCCCTTTTGTCTGCATAGAGGAAGCTGGGTTTTCCTATTATTAGGTGCACTCAAACAACTTGTTTTGGTAGAGGACTGTGGTTTCATTAAGGACCGAAGCCCATCCTCTAAATCACATGTTCTAACTATTAGACAGAAGTCACTTTCGGCCTCCTAAAAATGTATACAGTTTGTTAAAAAATAGGGAGGGGAAGCTTTCCCCTTTGCTAATGATTACATCATTGGTATTTATCATTAAAACTTCAGGATAGATCCTGTCTCCCAGACTTACACCAAAAGTGACTAAAGCCCTTCTGATAGGGGTAAAAAGCCATTATTTTTTCCCCTTTCAGGAGAAACTGTGTCATACCAGGTGCAGCTCAGCTATTTCCCAGTTAATTCCTTTAAGACCGTTCTGTCTCTCCAGCGCCCCATTACAAGGATTTTATAGGCTAATGATCAGAGTTAATCACTGTAATTTTCAAATACCATTTTATACACTACAAATGAAAAACTAAGAAAAAAACCACCTACTTGTGACTGACTGAACAAAGAGAACATCTGTTAAGCATCTATGCTTTGATCTCTTTAAGACAGGTCGTCAGGACTTAAGCCAGTCTTTAGGAAATTTGTGAGAAGACAGATAAAATAGCTGCCATGTGTTGTTGCAGTAGCCTCGTGAGCTATAGAACTATATTGCCATATTATCCTCAACATTATAACATGAAGTTGAAGGCGGGGAGGAGGGAAGCCTGGTAGTGATATTTTTCATTATACCTTATATCCTATACTTTTAATGCAGGACCTTCCTGAGAGCTGGCTGTAGAATATGTACTTACATGATAAAATTTTCACTGAGCCTTTAGGGATTAAAGGAGCCTTTTGATAACCTGGTGACTGGAGATGATTAATATGAATGATTTAGGGGGAACAGGGAAACTCATGGTTGGTAAAGCAGCTTTATTATGAAATGTGGGAAATGGGAATAACCCCTCCTCCTCCTTTCCCTCCCCTAGTAAAACTAGGAAACCATATCTTAAAGAAAAAGATACTTAAAAAAAATGTTGAGATGAAGGTGATCAACTACTGAGGTTTGCACTTAAGCATTTGAATGCACTACACTATACCAAACACCTGTATCTTTAAGCAGTGTGTCCTACAGCCGCTGTAAAACATAGGCATCCGTATTAATCAAGCTGCTAAACTTCTTCCTTACTCAATGCCTTGGTTTGAGATGGAACAAAACCAATTTTCAGTAATTCTGCTTTTCAGTTAAGTCCCTTCTGACTGACCACACTCTCTGAAATTAACTTGTAGCAGTGCTAAGACCTGGTGTTTGTAGTGAATGCCAAGGGATGGGATGCAGAGAGGTGGTAACAACCAAGGCCAGCTCACTTCGTTATTTGCCCCGTTGGAGGGTCAGAAGCAGAAAAGCATAGAGGGGTCCCACCTGCAGGGAGGAGTGGACAGGACAGGGGACCCAAAACTAACCAACAAGGTATTCCATCCCATCTGCATCATCTTCAGTGTAAAAGCTGAGGGATCAAAGGGTCAGCTCTTTCTTCAATGGCCGGTGTCCAAGGAGGACCCTCTGTTCTTCTGCCTTTGATCCAGATCTGTGTGTGTCTCTAAATGCAGTTCTTGAATCCAGTTCCCATCTGCCACTGAGTCCAGCCTTAGTGCTGGCCAGTGACAAGATCATCGTGGGAGCTCAGTACTGGTTTTGCATATATTTTATTATTTTCTGATTAATATTATTATATTTTCTTTTTTATTGTTAATATTTCATTATAACTGTTATAGGTT
Organism: Stercorarius parasiticus; assembly: GCA_013396915.1. Lineage (NCBI taxonomy): Eukaryota > Metazoa > Chordata > Aves > Charadriiformes > Stercorariidae > Stercorarius > Stercorarius parasiticus. The sequence continues at coordinate 117,325 of VWZL01005238.1, read as the reverse complement.
TTTTTCCCCAACCCGTAAGTCGCTTTCCCTTATTCTCTCTCCCTTCCCCTTCTGGGGGAAGGAGAGGGACTAAGAGCATCTGTCATTCATTTAGTGGCCAGCCCAGCCTAAACCTTGACACTCAACTTCTATAAACAGATGCTGTTCGGAACAAAAACACTTGACTTGCCCAAGTGAAGCATAGAATGACAGTATTTGTCACAACGTCTGTTTGGCTAGCACTCCAGGTTATAACTCGTGCTATGTCTATGACAACTTTTTCTAAATGGTGTTCCACGTTTTTCTCTTTCAGGATGGTAGACTAGCAAGCACCGGTGATTTCCCATGTTTTGGAATTCTAACGTCAGCACCACTTGTAATCTAGACAGCTGTGGCTAAAGATGAAAATGAAAGTTCTCTACACGTGATAAACCAAAAAACCCTAGGAATCAGCTATGAGTATTTTAAATGGTTGAGATTTCAGGAGGTAGTTTTGTTGCTCCATCTGATACACAAGTTTGCGTAAAGACGCTTTATAGCAATAGGTGAGTAAAGAATCACACACTGTGTTGATATTTTGTTAATTTTTGCGCAAATTACATTCTGTATTCATACAAAAACAACTCTTCGACAAACTGTACATATAGAAACAAGTTTCTGTCTGGAGGTGAACTGAAATCTGTGGAGGTGCTCCATGTCTCACAACACTTAAAAAAAATGCCAGCTCTTCACAAAACAAAGTAGGTAAAAGAAGGTGAGGAAAATGGGTGGAGAGGACAAAACAGAAAGCTAGCTACAATACTGCAGCTAGTAGCAATGGATTGATCTAGGAAAAGACCCTTATTAGGAACTAATGCACATTCAGTTATCCCAGTAAAGAATCCAGGCTTGTGGTGTTGCAGGGTTACTTTATGAGTCCAGAGTAGCAGTCTATTTAAATATTGTCCAGCAAGGACTGGGTGTGACCCAGTCAAAGCCTCTTCTATCGGCCTCTCCCACCACCCCTAGATGCTCCTCTTCTTGATTGACCAGAGTTCATGTTTCCTCTTCCCCAGTTACTTCCACTCCTTCCTCCTCGAGAAGGGTTGTTGCCTCCTGCAGGGCCTCCACCGAAAGCCTCATCCCTGTGGAATCCATCGTGATGGTCTCCATCTAAAGAACTAGACCTCCCGGATTTTGGCGCTCTCTGTGAAGGTCCTGAATTTCCTCGTCCTAAAAATGAAGCACAGTCAGTTACGGATATTGAATTCTAAGCCCTGCCTTTTCTAAGACGTACCATGTATTTAGCTAGTTCTTCTGGGGTATAATCATTCACAGACCAGATGTAGTTGAGACCTGTAATTTTACACGTCCTCCCTCTATATGATTTTTCTTACATAGATATAGTGTCTCCATCACAGGCCGGAAGATGGACAGCAATCAAGCAATTCCTTGAGAATTAGAGGAGGTTCTATCTGATACAGTCAGCAGGAGCTTGAATGAAGTAAGTTAGAACAATGATAGTTACGGTGTCCTCAGAACTGCCAGGTGTACCTGATTCTTAGGCTTTACCACCATCTGTGGTTCTCCGTATATTTTTATTGCAAGATTTTTTTTTTTTTTTGCTAGAAATAATGGCAAAATGCTCAATTTTACTACTAACCAGGATCATAAACTACATGAGCTCTTACTGCCAGAAACAAGATTTTCTACTTAGAATCATAGAATCGTTAGGGTTGGAAGGGATCTTAAAGATCATCTAGTTCCTACCCCCCTGCCCTGGGCAGGGACATCTCCCACTAGATCAGGTTGCTCAGAGTCCCGTCCAGCCTGGCCTTGAAAACTTCCAGGGATGGGACTTCCACCACCTTCTCACAGATCTTTTTAGTACTGATACATAAATTAACATAGAAAAACCCCAAAGTCATTAGCTGCAAATAACAAGCATTATTTTGAAAAAAATTAATGGTAACAGTGCTTTATGGACATGCGCTACAGCTAAATGAAGATATTTTTGCTCCACTTTAGCAAGAGTGATTTTTTTTTTGTTGATGCTGTTTGGTTCTATGTAAAGCAGAAACCAAATTGTTCCATAGAGTTTATAATTCCTGACGTTTTGATCTTCAAATGACTTTACCAATACAACTGAAGGTGGCACAGCCCATATATGAAAAAGTATCATTCATGTTTTGTTCATCAGGCTTGCTGCCCTTGTTCTAAACTTAATTTGGTCCATTAATGAGTTGTCTAGGCACAAGCAGTGTGGTAGTTAACAATTGTTTTGACTTCAATAAAGAGTCTGATAGAGTTATCGCAAATTGTTACGGAAGCTGGAGAAGGAATCCTTACAGAATTGATAAGATGCTGGCTAAATGAGAAACACAACATACAGTTCTTAAAGGAAAAAATACTGATGCAGAGGGAGAGTTTTATTGAAAACATCTGTGAATGAATGATAAAACCTGCTGTTAATACAACACTGGACATACAGTCCATGCAGAGGAGGACCGGCCGAGTTAAAACTAAATGATCTTCAGGACAACAAGAAGAGAAGCAGAATGAAATCCAGCGGCATGAAAGACAAAGCTGTGCAGCAGAGGTCTAACAACTAAAAAATTCAACTATTGTCTGGCAGCTCAGCATTTGGAAGCTGCTGAGAAGGCTCTCTCTACAGACTCTGGTAGTCAACAGGAGGACATTAAAAGATTTATAAGAAGAAAAAGGATGAAGAACCGGTGCAAGGCTAATGGGATGACTGTGGAAGTGGCACGCAGTGATAGGCTCTGAACCAGCTACTAACTCCAAAAGCATGTATTCTGTGGGTTACAGCAGCTGCTGGCATGACAGTGCCATGAGACTGCTCAGTAGTTAGTTAAAGAGGGAAATACGACATCAGGAGCTATTAGGAAGGAGTGGCGAAAAGGGAACAAACCCAGGTGAACTGTAGAAATCCAGTAGTGTGTGCAATTCCTAGTTACCCCTTTAATTTACAAAAGGATAAATTAAACCAGAAATCAGTATATACACAGTAATAAGGATAGTAAAAGATACAGAACAACTTCCTAGAGAGAACAACTAAACAGATTGGAGCTCTGACTTGGAGAAGAGCTAGTTCATCTTGGCAGTGGTGGAATTTGATGCAATCAGAGATGGCATTCAGAGACAATAGGGATCAACTTTCAGCTGTTCCAATTAAAACACAAGACATCATCGACTGAAATTAGTGAACGATAAGCTTAAACAAGAGAAAAACTTTTTTTTTTTTTTAAAGCATAGTCTACTGCAATTAAGTTTTAGAGCTCCGTCTGTGGATGTTGTGGATGTCAGGTGCTTATATGATTCTTAGAGCAATTAGAGAAGCACGCAAGAGGTAACTGTCAAAAGCCATTAAATATAAAAATAATATTTCAGTGAGACACTGATGTACAGACCATCATAGGTTTAGACAGCATTTCAGGGACATACCACTACAGAGTTACAGTTCTTAACACTCTTCCTTTAGTACCTGCTACCGGCTGTTGTTGAAGACAAGCTACCAAGCTTTGTGGCCTCCTGGTCTGGCGGATGGCCATGCTTGCATTCTTACAAGTAGAGAACTCATAAGGAAAGACTTAAAAAAAGTCAGGGTTCATTAAGTCCAGCAGAACGAAGGCTGAGACAGGACAGATATTTGAGTTAAAGGATGCTAGCACAAGCATGAATATTAAAAAATAACTATGCTGAAAAGTACAGGGGAAAAAAGCTTTTAACAAGAGTTTTCCAACTGGAGTAACGGGGAGCCAAAAACTAACTGCTTTTGAAGAGGGAAATAAAGAAGAGGGTTATATGATGCTGGAGAGAAGATTTGGATTTGATGTCCCAGAAAGTCCCTCTGTTCATATGTTCCTATAAGATTGGTCTTCAGCTTCACAGCTGGTAAGATCAAATATTTAACTGGCTTGGCTTTATCCCCTCTGAATAGGTAAGGAATTCCAGATAAGCCTACTGTGGAAAACTGCCAGTGTTACTTAAGGTTTTCAATACAAGGGTCTTTTTACCTTTGCCCCTCTCCTCGGGAGGTCCACCTGGAGCATCCATTTCTCTGTGGTCAGAGTTCCCTGGTCCATCGTGCCAGGGTCTTTTCCGTGGTGGCAATGAGGCCATGTCCATGCCCTGGAGCGAAGAAGAACGTTCTCTGTTGGCTGGAGAATGCCCGTCATGAGGAGGGTGATCTGGACGAGGACCTGAGCATGAAGAGAAAAAAAACAGGATAATAAGTAATGTTTGTCTGATCATTATACCTCATTTTAGGAGGCAGTCACATATAACTTTACATAACTTTACATACTTTCCACATTACTTGGCCCACAATTTTAAGTTAAAATTACATAAAAGCTTCTTCCCGCATCCCAACAGGCAAACAAGCACGTATTAGATAAACAAGTTGTAAGAAAGCTACAGGTAAAACAGGTTTAAAAGATGATGAGAAAGAAAGAAGTGACAGATTTAAAGTGTTCTTTTCAGTATAAAATATTTTCATATATTTCAGAGACAATCACGTCTTCCCTTATTCATGTGTCCTATGTGCTCATTTTTTCCATGACGTCCTAAAACTCAGCTTTGCCCCATACAGGATTGCCATAAGTAACACAAATGCAAATACCACTAAGCTGCCAGACACTGCAGCCAAAAACATTATTTTTGCAAACATGAGAGAAGATGCCATCCAAGAGAAAGATTACTATTGGCATTAATATACGTCTCAAAAAACCCCAACGAGATATGCTTCATTCATCCACAGGTGGCAACAGGCAGTTCTGGGCTGTAGAGGAATTCAACTTAAGATCAAGACTTTGAGGCCACAATGATTTTTTGTTCAGTGAGACAGTTGCATTTACAACCAGTTAAATTCTGCAGAGTTAGGTTTTTTCCTAAGTTTGTAAGTCCAAAGAACTACATTTTGCTTTTCTCGTGGTAAAAGATTGGTAATGAGGATGTGAGGTACAGGAAAAAGAGGTGATTTAAAAAAAAATAATCTTTTGTAGAAGTCTAATCTATTTCTAAAACACACCTCACCAAATTTTTTACCTGGTTCTCTGTTTCCATCCCAGGATTCTGGTTTCCGCCCTCCTTCAAAGCGTGGAAATTCATCTGGAGTAGGAAGCAAACCCTTCCGGCCTCCTGAGCGGGAAGAGATGCAGGGGACAGGAGTGAGAAGAGACATTGTATTGTGAAAATACTGCCATTTGCCCAAGAAATGCCTTTGCTTCCTTATCCTTGCATTGCAGTGTGGAAGAACGCTCCCCTCACCTCTGAGTGCTCCACGGCCTCGCCCCCGAACACCATGGTCCCTTCCTCTTGAGTTTTCATCTGTAGAGTCAAAAGCGTCATCTGGCCCAAAATCTTCAGGGCCAGGGAAGCCATCTCTCCCCCTGGGGCCCCGGCCCTCGTGTCTTGAGGGTCCTCCTCTTCTGAAGCTACGAGAAAGAACATGGTACAAACGTGCTTTTTAGGCAGAATTTAGATGGATAAAACGTGAAGCAGCTTCAGTTTAATCATCAACTCATTCATGAACTGTTTTACTTAACACTATAGCACACGCAGTTAGTAGAATAGGATTTGTAGGTGGAAAAGTGCTCATTTTCTGCCTTTGAGCACTTCATCTATTCATTTTTATAGTTTTCCCTCAAATTTCCTTCTGTTGATTGTGTTGGTTTTTCATACAAGAAAAATATTGTCAAATATACTGTGTTCATTTAATGAAAAGGGGGGAAAAAAACCAATCAGTGAGTGATGAGAGATTTAAGGTAAGGAAAAGTATAAGTGAATTTCCCTTAACTGTGGTGGTCTTACTTCCCCCTTCCCTTTCACTTTAGTGATGAAACCGAACTGAAAAAATACAAGCAATAGGAGTCATGGCTATAAGAAAACATTCCAGCATCTCATTCTTATTATTTGGGATGCTTTTGTGAGAACAATTCTCTTTTTTGTTCCATTCTTCTAAGTTTACAGTTTTAGCAAATGAATCTCTGTAGGGGTGGCTGCTGAAGGGCGCGCAGTGGCGTTCTACAACCTGAAGAACAGTTTATCCCACTGCAACAATGAAGAATTTTGTTTTGCAAAATGCAGTTACGACACTAAAGGTGGTAATTTCCTCCTAGTAAGTACCACGGCATCTTCAGTAATTTGTTATGATTGGGTTCTGCATCTCATCTTAAATGAGCATAGCTCCTCCAGTGTCACACACTGGGGTTTTAACAGAGATCTTCGGAGGGAAGGATGGTTCGTAATGAGCCGTCAGTGCCATTTCAGGTAAGCCCACAGATGGCTGCACAAGTACTGGGAATTTTGTTTCTTACATTAACCAGTTTAAACGCTTGCAGCGCTTGTGAAAGTGCCCGCGTGTCCTGCGTGTTACTGCAGCTCCCAAAGTGGGTGCTGGCACGGGCTGTGGGGGCTGTCTGCGCGCCAGCACAGGGCAGGTGTTTAGGTGGTGCAGGAGCCCTTGTAAGGGCCCCCCCAGCTGCTGCTGCCCCCTGGGTGACGGTACAGGCCATGCGGAGCGTTGTCCCCGTTCACTCTGACCCCCCACCTCCCCTCGCTTCCCAGTTCCGCACTGGCCAAACCACAACCACCGCAATACTCGGACGGTGTCAGCTTCGTGCAACATCCCCTTCCCCGGCTCATTAACGACACAGCGCATCCTATTACAAGCAAAACTTTAGATACTTTTATTTAGAATTTTAACAACATTAACCTTTTAATTACAAATTTAAATATTTTAACAGTAGTCATAACACAATACAATATTTTTAAACTTTTACATTTTGTTTAATTAAAAACAATAGGTCTGTCTGCACCTCCCAGAAAACAACCACGACACAGAGGAGGCTGCTGTGCCCGTACAGGTACAGCAGGGGGCGGAGGGAGTGCTGCCAACGCACAACGAACCATTTCACATTGACCTGCATGGTTCGGGGAAACAAACTGAACAGTTTCAGGTACAAATGGTTCAAGTAACCACATCGCAATATTGCGTAGCCTCGAAAACAGCACAGTCCTCTGGGTGTTCTTTAGGGGGCCTCCCATTTTAATACTGACATGGTGTGATTCTGCTTAGCTTGTAAATCACCGAGATGTGCAGCACAGGGTGCTACAGCTAGCAGGAACAGGGCCTTGCCTTCTGTCTCCAGGCAATGTTACGGGCACGGTTTAGCTTTGAAATCTATCATACCTACGCCTGCCGTAGCCACAGCTCCTAACATTGTCTCACGTATCTCCTTTTTTCACTTTATCATACCAGTCACGTGTAAAACCCTGCCTCGCATAGGGCTCAGTTCCTGCTTGACTGCTCTCACATCTTCTTCCTTGAGGCCTAGGCCCTTACCAGACAGAACTACGCACCGCGCGGGCGAGCAGGCAGGGAGAGGCAGTCTCTGCAGCAGAAGCGTCGTGGTGACATGCACAGGTAGAGTGAGAACAGGACAGGGATGGAAAGGATGGGAAAGCAGAGAGAAACACGCACTTTCCTCTCAGGCTCAATCGCACCGGTTACGATCTAAATTCCAAACCAAGTCGGCTAAAGGAGTGGTTGGGATTCTTGAGGGCACGTCGGCATCTGCAGTAAATGGCACCTAATTCACCTTCATTCAAAGGAATTCATTAAGCTTGCGAGAACAAAAGGCCTTTTACAGCCCTGTGCCCATTCCTTTTAAACCAAACTCTCTGTACAGACACTTGTACTCTGACAAACAGACTCTTCTTAGTTCAGAAGTCAGATTTACAGCTCACGAGATCCTCGGACTCTCTTCCTGAAGCCTTTTTAAAAAAATCAGGATCATCATAAAATATTCTCCAGTCCCTAAGCATTTCCAATATAAGATTTGAGAATCTCCACAGAGCTTCTAAAAGTGTTGTCTGCTATGTCTTTTAGAACTCTACAACGCAGACCATTCAGCTTGGATTCTCTCTAGTTTTACTTTTTTAAAATGGCTTTAAGTGTTACCTGCTTTTAGTTACTGTTCATTTCTTTTCATACTCTTCACTCAAAAGGAAGGTACATCTTTACAGAGCTAGGTAGAAAATAGCTAAAAGAAGAGCTGTATAGATGCAAAGTAAAAGGAATGTAAGAAAATGATTAAAAAGGCAACTAAAACACACAAAATTCACATTATGTGGAGACCACAATATATTTGTACAAGCACACGTTCTTATACATATAGAGTTGGTGGTCAGTGAGAGGCTTAGACCTTGGAGGCCAAATTTAACCCAGTTAAACTAGCATAAATCTGGAGCAATTTCGATGACAGTTAATCCTGCTGAGTTAGCACAATTCCTACACCTTTACATTGGTAACTAGAAGCAAATTCATCCCTTTGTGGTTTATGTGGAAATTGCGAGCAATGACAAGGACATTGCCGTAAACTAAAATTATTTTTGAGTTCTCCGCTTGGCATTAAGAAATAAGTCAGAAAGATAAATAAAACTTCTACAAGCAAAACCATGAGAAAATAGTCTCAACAGTCCGAGAGATGCGGTAGCTCTGCCCCTTGTATCTGATAGTAGGATCACTGTTCCTGCTCCTCACAAGTATATTACGTCTCATTCTACCATCTCTACAGTCACGCTGTGGTTTGTGACTGGAGACAAAGTCTCAAAAAATCCACTTCTAGCATTCAAAAGTTTGTCACTTTAACCTTCAAGTCTCCTCTCAGTTTTCATCAAAACGGTCTCAAATCTTCATCCTGTGTCACTGGATCTTCTCTACAAATTTCCTCCCTTCTCTTTACTTACTGTTTAAAGACACGGAAGCTGCTGTGTACAATGACCATTTTTCAAGTTTTCTTCTATTACTGAATGATTTTTATGGACTCTATACTCAGGTATATTAGAGTTTTCATTTCCTTATTGGTTTCCAGTTTATAAATCTGAAACAGATAGACTCCTTAATGAAAAGGAAACCAGGAAGAACGAGTTCCCTCCATTTTACCCTTTAACCCAAAAAAGATGAGTAGATTTATTCTTACCTCTCATCTCGTCTTCCTCGGAAGCGTGCGTCCTCAGGATCCCGTGGATATCTATCATCTGAAGGTCTCCGTCCTTCCCAAGCACCAGGAGGCCCACGGTTTGAGCCCCCTCCTTCAAATTCCCTGTGATCAGGAGGAAAGGGAGGCCCAGGTCCACCTCGTCTCCATTTTTCGTCTTGCAATGGTGGGCCTCCTCTCCCCTCAAATTCCCGTAATCGATGGCCAAATCTCTTATCTGGATGGAAGTCGTCTCGGAAGTCATCTGGTCGATCAAAGTCATCATGGAAATCTGGGTGAGGTCCTCGTCTATCTGGCATGCCCCTGCTGTCTCTACCATCACCCCACTCCTGGCCACCTCGAAACAACCCTCTCTCAGGTCCATGATCAGGACCACCACTGTTCTGGTCGTGCCTTCTATCTGAGAGAGGGCCCATGTGATGGTTTGGTGGACCACGGGAGTCACCTTGAGGGAAAAAATCATAGCAGATTTCTGTAACGTTTTCTAAAAATGCTCTAGGATGCTCTAGTTTGTACAGTTCTACAAAGCACGCACCATACATTTCACGTTAAATCATTATGCGGGGAAAACTTTTCCTCTATGTTCCAGCCCAAGTCTACGGAAGCTTTCCTCTCAGCCAAGGCCCTGTGCTCTGCTGCAGCCTTTTCTGCCTAGAGGCACTGCACTGGAACAGCCTCTTTCAGGAGAACAGATGACATAATTAATTACCTTTATTAAGACCAGGTCCTTGGTTGTGAGGGCCGAGACGACCTTGTCCTCCCTGCTGCCCAAGTCCTGGTATCAGCGGTGGAGGACCTGGGTTCTGTCCGTCCTACGAGCACATAATGAGAAAAGCCAAGTGAATTGCTATGCATGAGTATTTTTGCTTTTAAGCATTTTACAAGGGGGCAAAACCATTTTTCTTTACATAAAGACTGAATCTTCACAGGCCTTACAATAGAAACAGCTAATTTTCCAATGGTTTTAGCCTAATTTTTCAGACATTCACATCAGTAATGCTTTTCAGTCGCTGTCTGAGAAACACATAATTTTATAGGAAACGGCACTTCAGGGGCTAATATTTTACCCGTAACAACCAAAGATAATAAAGCTCATATTCTAGCTGCCTGTTAGAGAAGATGAGGAAACTGGGTGTATTTGTTTGAAAAATGTCAGGTACTGATTTATATGCAGTTAAAGAGCTGCACAGACCAAAGACTTCCTTTGGAAATGAATAAAGAAATGAAACCATTAAAAAATTAAAAATATCGAGAATTCGTGACAGGGGGGACAACAACAGGGCCGTAAGAAAATCTCTTCTATACTCCTTTGTAAACTGTTAACATGGAAATACATGAATTTCATTTTTAACGTGCTGGCAAAGTTTGTTTTTTTTCTTAATTCTAATTCTAGGATTGCAAGAAGGTACTAACAGTTGGCTAAGCACCAAGAGACACGTTCTTAATGGGTTATTAAGCAAGGCCAGGGCTGAAGGCAGAAGCTGCAGCTGCCTGCTTTTCTCAAGCAGAAAGAGCAGAGCGGGCAGGGGTCTGTGTAAGTTACACGATCCCAAAGAAAAAATAAAGTATATATAAGTCTTTTGTTATTTTCTCTCTTTGTTGGGCATTTTAAAGGATAAAATAACATTCTTTAAGTTCAGCTACTGTCACAGCCCCATGAAAGATTTTTACAGGTACCACGTGTACCCTGGGAACTGCCTGATTCTGCCTTTAAACGGCAAAGGCCAGACCAAAAGTCATCATTTTGGGGTTTTTACTTGACTGGAACTAAAAGGGGGCACATACATAATTTACACTGTCACAATGAGATCCAACAATAAAAACGTATCACCGTGAACCAGACAGAGTTGAAACTTGCCAGACTGCGACACAAAAACTTTTTATGATGACATAATCAAAACCAAAAATCCCCCCACAAAACCCATACCAGAAAACCCTAAAAACATAGTATTTTTTTCTAGACACGTCTAATATGTAAGATTTAGACATGGCCTTCATATTGGCTTGTAAAAAACCCTCCAGACTGCAGGTAGTTTGTAAATACTGAAACCCCTATGCTCCATCACTGCCATTGTACTCAGAATTACGCTGCTTAATCTCTCTGTGAATCAAAGTTAAATAATTTTCATGCTCTACATTTATTTTTGAGAAACACTACCTTTTTTTTTTTTCTAGTTGCAGAGAAGCAATAAGTTCATTTGTGTATTTTCCCCATCATATCTTGAAATACTGGTTTGAAATTAAACATTTATATTGAACTGCAATATAGGCGATAAACACAAAAAAGCAGACAAATATATACTACAAACATCACATTTGCATCAAGTAATTTTGTAAGGACTTTGGGAAAAAAAAAAAAGGCAAAATAAAAGGCCTGGTCCAATGCCTATTAAAAAAAAAACAAACCCAACCCAAAAATACTTTCTTAGTGACTGAATGTTGACTTTGACTTGAGTCCAGAACAAATGAACTCTCTGACTAGGAAAGCTCCAGCTAGCGCAGTGCTTCTGCCATTCTCCACCAAAACCTTGCTAGAGTTCCTCGATTTCTCATATATTTAGCATATGCTTACTTACAATAAACTTTATTGAACTTCTTCAATGTACGCCACTAGGCTTCAAGCAAAGCAGCCGTTTTTAGCACTCGCTAAATGAACTTTCCTTAGCGTTTAGCAAAAACCTGTATTCCAAATAAATCACGCATTGGCAGGATGGGAAGACGGGGCCGTACCACCGCATTTTCCATGCCTTTCATTTCAAAATATATTCTGGGCCCCAAAAGCGGGCTCGAAACTGAAAAACAAGTCTGAACAGCTCGTGAGGAGACACGGAACCCGGAGGAACGCAACCGCCCCTCATTACCAGCGTATCTGCCCTGTATATGCAAATGCCACAGCCATTTTATCACAGCCGTCTGCATTAAAGCTATGCACTGAAACGGGGAAAGGATTCCTTGTGTTCACCACAAGAAAAGTTCTTCTAAAATCCTACACAAGCTCCTAACGTTTGTCTCTGTGTGGACAAGAGGCTTGGCCTGAAGCATCCACACCTCACTCAGCCGGTCAATGAGCTGAAGTTCAGCACATCTATCTAAAAGGAACGTGAGAAGAGAAAATCTAAATTAACAATGGCAAAAGCGCTCCTGCAGGTAACAACGGTGTCTTATATGGAGATTAACCTTCCCAAACACGTCTAAGTGCTCAGTATTAACGTCACAAGCCCTTGATAAAGCACATATTTCGATAAATACTCATACACTCCTGCTACTGAAAGGGAAGGCAAGCAATTTGGACAAGTTTACAGAAGATAAATGTCAAATTCAGAGCAAAAAACAAGCCATGCTTATTGTTTAAAAAAACACAGATAGGGCCTTTTAAAATAGGAACTACTATTACATTCATATTACAAAGAGCAAAAACCGACATTACAAATTTTAAAATCTGATCATTTTTAAAAGACATTACTGCACTAGAGCTGCACAAGGAAGGAAAACCGATCAAAAATACCTTGCTTTGTCTTTTTTTTTTTAAATATCTGTAAAAGCCCTTCAAGATAGCAGCATTCGCTGAAAATAACTGGCGGCCTGTTGAAGGCAACTTGCTGAATTCTGAGCAGAGCATTACCGAAGAGCAGGGTCAGGCAAGGACAGCCCCACACATGTACAGAAACACAGGCTTTTATACACGCACAAGCTGAGTAATTATTCTCGGAGCAGAAAAATGAGTGTCCTTGGGACAGCAATGCAAAGCACTGTACTAGTTTAAGTTCACTAATTGTGGAAACAACTCTCTCTCCCCTAACTCCGATGCTTTTGAAGTCTCAGCAATGGTGTCACGTTAACAGACTTCTGGAGGGAGTCATTGCCGATTTGTAAAGGAAAAAATATTCTATTATAAATACAATTTGTAGGCTACTCTGCCTCAATCTGAAATGGAATCACTGAGCTAAAGCTCATTCAGTATGTCACCACTGGCCGGGACTGGTGCTGGACTACACATGAAGGACTATATACGCTTCTGGCTAAAGCTTTAACTAGAAACTATGGAGTGCAAGTCTCAAAGAGTTCATTCTGCTTAAAAAAAAAAACCTAATTTTTTTAAAATTGAGTCAGTAGATTTTTTTTTTCCAAATATCCCTTTCAAAATTCACCTTGAAGCTGGAGACAAATCAAGAGAAATTTTAAGTATGGAATCAGTGCCATAAAGCTAGGAACTTGTAAGAGCTAATGAACAGAGAGGTAGATGGGAAGAAGGAATCAGATGCTGAGGAGGGCAGAGCTGGTTGCATCTGGTACTGGACCAGACTTAATCAAAAGTCTGACGTGATTCCTGCAGAATTAATTGGTGTGTCTATAAGCCACGCTCCCCAGTATTCCAGCTCAGCTAAGCGCCAGAGCTGGTGAGCCCTCCTGGAGCCCAGCGCTGAGGCAGCACAGGGACATCCCGTGGGCAGCGCAGTGGTCACCACACACCCTGGGCTGGTCCCACACAACCCTCTGCTCCCTCTCCTCGGCAAATGGCGCAGTAACGAGTTAGCGGTGTTCGACGCCAATCTCTGAACTCCCGCTCCAGGTAGCACAAAGGTGGCTGAATGATTTCTGTACCAAGGCAGGAAGCAGGAGAGCTCTGCTCCTCTGCGCTTGTTTCGAACTGGGAAGTTCAGCCAGACCTCAGCTGATTCCAGGTGTGTCAGCACCTATGGTAAACTCATCCCATAGTTCGGATTAACTACTCTGGGACAACTGAGAGTTGGCAGTAACTTGCTTTAATTAATACATCTGAGTTTTCTTATGTTCAGTTTGCTTAAATTCAACTTTTGTTAGTGCTTACCTACTCCCCAGGAAATTCCCCGTTTCAGGCAGTCCAGTGTCTTTAAATTAAAAACACTGGAGTTTCTCTTAAGGTCACATATTTTCATAGCAGACTGATTCCTGTGCCAATATTTCCTAGAATCCCTTTTCTACAGTTACCTCTGCTGTTTCCAAACTACGGAACTCTTTTGGTTTTCATTTAAGTTTTCCCGAGGCCTCAGTCTTGCAAGCATACCAAGCCTCCAGTCCTTCAGCTCTTGCTTTGCATTTCTACTGCGTGATGTTATCATTCCTACGTTCGAAATGCTCTTCTTGTTGCACAGCGCGACACATACCTGATTAAATGGGGGACGAGGCCCATCACCCAACAGAGCCGTTTTCTGCTGCTGGAAGGGCAGAGGGCCCTGGGCAGGGTGCGGCCCCCTGGAAGGGTTCGGTTGTCCCTGAGGTCCTTGCATGTTTCCTTGAGGCCCTACTAAAGAGCCCTGTGGAGGTCCCTGCTGGCCTTGTGGACCTGGTGGCCCACGCAATTCTTGTGGCGGTCCTAACATTGTACCTTGAGGCGGCGGTCCCTGGAGGCCCCTCATCTCCTGGGGACCGTGTCCTAGTAAACCACTTTGCATATGAGGACCTCTCATTTCTTGCGGATGACCCATCATCATCCCTTGTGGAGTAGGTCCCTGGTTATCTCTGGGTCCTGGTGGACCCTGCATCCCTCTTGGATTAAGTCCCATCAAAGGCCCTTGAGATATAGGGCCCTGCATCCCTTGAGATCCTGGAGCTCCTTGCATGCCATGAGGAAGAGGTCCTTGCATTCCTCGGGGACCGGGTGGCCCTTGCATTCCTTGACCACCAGGGGGACCTTGAGGACCCAAGTGACTTTGTGGGCCAGGTGGACCCTGAGGTCCTAAATGAGTCTGAGACCCGGGTAGACCCTGTGGTCCCAAGTGGCCTTGTGGGCCAGCATTACCCTGTGGACCTGGAGGCCCCATTGGCCCATGAGGGCCAGGATGTCTCTGCATTCCTTGGTGTCCATGTAAATCCTGAGGCCGTGGCATTCCTTGTGGAGGCCCTTGGGGGCCTGGAGGTCCTTGTGGTCCCATGAATCCTTGTGGACCTCCAGCTCCTTGGTGTAATGGAGGACCTTGAGGTCCCATTTGTCCTTGGGATCCTGGAGGCCTGAACTGTCCTTGTGGACCAGGAGGTCCCATCTGAGGCATATTCATTGGCATCTGCTGAGGTGGAAGGGGCTGCTGAAATCCTTGAGGCATCTGTGACATTGGGCCTTGCCCTGGAAAAGGCTGGGGTCCATGAAGCGAGCCTCCTGGAGGTGGCGGCTGCACTTGCTCAGCTTGCTTTTGTGCAAGTCGCTCGATCTTCAATTGCTGCCCAAAAAAAAGAGACCCAGAAAATCAACTAAGCACAGAAGTATACGTAACAACTCAAAATCAGAAGCAATCATCTAATTTCTCAGGAGTTTAAAAAGACTTAGCGCTTTTCCCCTAATTAATAGAAATACAACTAAAGAGAGCCATTGATCAGTATCAATAACCGAAATGCGGGGGCCTCACCGTAGCTTTCACAGCATCATGCATTAAGCCCAATATCCTGTTCAATTAGATGGGGTTTTTTTGAAAAAAGGTGAAAACAATACTGCAAAAGCAAGCTACATGTTTTAATGTTGAGGTCCAAATACATCCCATAAGGCACTAAAAAAAATTTGCTGGTAACTGTCTTTACGTACACACCTCCAAGAGTTGTGGGTTTGTGTACTGAAGTGCTGCCATTTCCTGCTCAATCTCCGCCTGTGTCTTCTTTTTCTCCTCCAGCTTAATATCTTCCTTTCTATCGTTCAGTGGCTCAGGTGGGGGAGGCAAAGGAACTTTATTCTGCATCCATGCCTATAAAGAATAGTAAACACAATATGAAATCCGTGGAACAACATGTATGCAATGTATTGCTGCTCTGGGAAATGATATGCTGCAGCGCTGTGTCATACGGATATTCAGAAGTTAAAAACAATGCTGAATAAAACTTCTGTATAACATCCCATTTTCCGGGTACAGATACAAGATACACGGGATTTAACCAAATATTTTGGTATTTAAATAGTAAACAAACTAACTACTGTGGTAAATTATTTTTTCACTGGGTGTTGAATTAAAGAACTGATACCAGAAATCCAAAGCATTTCAACGGCTACGCACTTTTTGAAGTTGAGAAAATAATAAGTTGTTCTCCCGTTTGCTGTGCATCGGGTACCTACCTGCTGAAATTGTGCTGGGATTGGTTTTGCA
Organism: Stercorarius parasiticus; assembly: GCA_013396915.1. NCBI lineage: Eukaryota > Metazoa > Chordata > Aves > Charadriiformes > Stercorariidae > Stercorarius > Stercorarius parasiticus. Next base: position 101,238 of record VWZL01005238.1, on the reverse strand, counting down.
TAGGGCACTTTTTTCTGTGGCACCTTCTTTTGGTCCTTTTGCATTACTTCTTCCATTCCCCAGTCCAGTCCTGGGATTCTCATTTCAATGTCGTTGGACTCATCTTTCCCTTTAGCACCAGGGAGACAAACAGTCAGAGCAAGGCCACTTTACAGAGAAACCCCGTTACTCTCTTTACAGCTTGTTCAGCAAGAAAGACCAAGAGGTTTTCAACTCTTCCTTCTTTCCACGGGAAATGTGCATAATACAGAACTGTAGAAAAAAAGCATCTGTGCGACCAAAATACAGGAAAGGAATGAAAGAAGTCACACAGTATCTGGATGGCTCAGGAAAATGCTTCCCCATGGCTACTACTTACCCATCTGCTCCTGCTCCATGGCTATTTTCAACTGTTCAGGTATTCCCATCCCAGGAATAACTGCTAGGCTGTTGGGTTCCAGATCATCTATGGGGGGGGAAAAAAAAAAAAAATTATACTCGGAATATTTTTCTTTACATTATCATTTTATCCCTTTGGATTCTCCCATGCTTTTGCCATTGGTATCATTACATATTTCGCAACTGGTGGGTCACTTTTTAATTCCATACATGAACTACAGGATATTAAAAGAACTGCAAATTCAGATTCATAAATACACCCCAAAAGGTCAAAAACTGTGTCCTTTCAGGAAAGTTACATTTAGGGTAGAAGCTCAGAAAACAAAATAACAACCCACACTCATTCCCATTTTTGTTATAACAAATCTATAGATTTTAAAACTTGATTTGGATTAAAGTGCTCATTTTTAATTAAGACTCCCGAACACAAAAGAGGAAATAAAAAATCTGAAGAAAAAGACACAACCCCAGAAATGAAAAGGTTGCTGAGGCATCCCATAGATATGGGCAACCCTGGGCAGCCTAAAACTGCCAAGACAAATCCTTAAGAGGGGGGTAAAGTTTTAAGATTTTAGTCAAGTTCAATAATTTGAAAGATTTTTCCTGCTGTAGTGCAGGACTGTGGGAAGTCTTGAAGTCACGTGAAGTTTTTGGAAAGAAAAGTAAACCGGAGATCTTGCCAGAGGGAGAGCCAAACCTCCTTCCTGTGACCACCAGGCCAGCTCTTACCTCCCGGAGCTGCGGAAACAAAAGAAAACTTGTTGTCGCAATGGTGATCGCTGATACCACAGAGAGTAAAATCATCCTCGTAAAAAAAAATACCTTTGTCTAGGTAGTCCCCAACGCTATAATGTTTCATCCTCTTACCCAGAAGCTGCACTTTAGTGTCAGCTACCGACCGAGGCTTGTTCCTGACCCCAGCCCTCTTTCTCCCCTCCCAAGGGAAATGGCCTCACCGTATTCCACACCGTCCTCTGACATCCCAGGCAGTAGGTTCAAGTTGTAACGATCTCGCATTTTATCTCCAGGCCGATTTCTAGTCCAAAACTTGCTGTCAAAAGGAAAATACATGATCTCAATAAAGGGTCAAGCGTATTAACTGCTTTTAATCTAATTAGTTCTTTAATTTTTAGCATGCTATCTTGATGATATAAGGATTCGGCTCTTACTAAATCAATTTCAGCTCTAGACCTGAACATTAAATGTGAGGTTCAAATCAAAAATAAAAGCCCAACAATTATCATATTGAATTACATAGTTACAATTCAGAAGATGCTTCAAAGTGTAAGGGGTGTAAGTACAAGGCATTAACATCAGATCCTGAACAGAGAGATATATTTCTAGTCCATCTCCAAAACTTCTCACTCAATTCAAATATATTCTTCATATACAAGTAAACTTGTCAATACGTGCACCCACACACAAAAATGTCTCCACTTATAAAATACTCCATGTTTACAGAATGTTCAACCTAAAAGCACAGACTGCATGCCTCCAAACGTGTTTGTGATGTGAAAAGACAGACATGACCAGCAGATGATCTGCGGGGAAAAACGCCGTGGAGATAGGAATATTTCTTCAGCAGAAAACTACAACAACTCTTTTTTAAAAATTTCTTCAGGAGATTTCAAAGCTCACGTAGACCCAAAATCCTAGTATTTTTTAAGGCTTCCTGAGATGAAGGACAAGAGGAGGGACTCTACCTTTCAAAGTAAAATGGCAGTACCTTCCCATTTAGGTAGGTTTGTCTCTCTGCTTTGCCCATCGGCTGCGTATCAGAATCACCCCAATCTATTCTGTGTTCACTGATGCCACGCACCTTTCTGGTTTCTAAAAGTACATACATTCCCTTAGACCTTTTCTTTAAATACTTGAAAATACCTGGTGTGATCGTTTGAGCCCGAACAGAGAATGTGTCCAAGGGGATGCCACGCCAGACTCCAGATCATCCCCTCATGGGCCATTTCCATTCCACCAACCTCCTTCTCAACCCTGATGCATTTAAAAAAAACCCAAAAACCAAAAAATAAAAACAACCAGTCATCACACAGGTGAGTATCTGCTACAGATACAATACAAAACTTTTCCGTTATTCCTCTTCCTCTATCCCATATTTCGCTAAACTTAAGCCTCTGTTATTTTTCTGTTGGGTGAACTGATCACTCTCAGTTGTTCTTAATAGGGGATTCGGTGATGGAGGGATTTTTAATTTGACATTTAGAAACAAAATAGCTACAACATCTCGGAACAAGCTCTAAGAAACTAGGGGTTTCAACCATTCATCACCCTCTCAACAAAAGACTATTTTAAAATACACCTGCATAGGAAAACTTAGTCATAAATGAAGCGTATTCCAGACTTCCTCAGGTATAGGGAAAAACTATACCATAAATGTGCACGTTAAATACAGATTCAAAGGTGAAAAGTATGTTTTATGTTTACTATAATAGCTCACACATCTGACCATCATCTTTCCAACGCGCTGATGAAAACGCCACGTACCCAACGTGCCAGAACAACAAAGAGCCATCGGATCCTCCACTGGCAAACAGCCCTTCGTGAACAGGATGCCAGGCCACGGCTGAAACACAAAGCAAGTCAAAATCAGAAAGGATAAGGCTAGCATTTCTAATGAATGGAAATCAGGATCGCAAAAACTTTATTTTTTTAATCCAAACTTATTAATAAAAATCCACATAATGTAACAAATTCTGACCTGTGGCCTCCTTCTTATGACCCCTGAAGACCTGAAGCTCTTCTTTCAGATTGCGAATGTCAAAGAGCTTACAGAGATGGTCACGAGAAGCTGTTAGCAGCCAGTTGCCATTCAGATTCAGTTTCACCTCCATCACTGTGTTTTTATGAGCATGTCTGCAAGCAGAGACAGATGGACTGTTTGCCCAGATATTGATCTCTCAGACACAAAAAACCCCCGTGTTCGTTCACCAGTCCCAAATATTCAGGTCAATATCAAAGTAGTTCAGGCTACTAAACCAGAACACTGTGGCTTTCTGTGCAATGGCCCTGTGCTTTAATCCTGTTCTTTTGTACTTCAGAGTGGAGAATTGATGGAGAGCAGCCCCGAGAAGGACTTGGGGGGTCTTGGTTGATGAGAAGCTCAACATGAGCTGGCAATGCACACTCGCAGCCCAGAGGGCCAACTGCAGCCTGGGCTGCAACCCCAGCAGCATGGGCAGCAGGGCAAGGGGGGGATTCTGCCCCTCTGCTCTGCTCGGGGGAGACCCCCCTGCAGTGCTGCCTCTGGCGCTGGGGCACCAACAGCAGAAGGACATGGAGCTGTTGGAGAGGATCCAGAGGAGGGCCATGAAGATATCAGAGGGCTGGAGCACCTCTCCTACAAAGACAGGCTAAGACAATTGTTCAGCCTGGAGAAGAGAAGGCTCCAGGGAGTCCTTTGAGCCCCTTCCAGTCCCTAAAGGGGCTCCAGGAAAGCTGGGGAGGGACTCTGGATCACGGAGGGGAGCCATGGGACGAGGGGGAAGGGTTTTACACTGGAAGAGGGGAGATTTAGATGAGATCTCAGGCAGAAATTCTTTGCTGTGAGGGTGGTGAGCCCCTGGCCCAGGCTGCCCAGAGAAGCTGTGGCTGCCCCATCCCTGGAGGTGTTCAAGGCCAGGTTGGACGGGGCTTGGAGCAACCTGGTCTGGTGGGAAGTGTCCCTGCCCAGGAGCGGGGGTGGCACTGGGTGGGCTTTAAGGTCCCTTCCAACCTAAACCAGTCTGTAATTCTATGATAACTGGCAGTGCTGCTGAGACAGCATTCAGTCACTGTGCATGCTTCTACTGCAGCATAAGGAATTTTTCATCAGCCACATGAAACATCTCATCCGTTTCCATATCTCAGTTCTGTTCTCCAATTGAGAAACGTGTGACTAGCAGGTCTATGGAGAAGGACAAAGTAAATTTAAATAAGGAATATTAAAGTCACAAGTATAGACTTGACTTCATCTAACCTCTAGATTTTCTGACACAGCTAAGGACCTAGCTTTATATTTGAAACAATTGTGTATGCCTGAAAAGATGTGAGGCAAAAAGCTAAGAAGGGAATTAAAATAAATATATTATTTCATGAACTTAGCTTGTATTTGAGCAAATCAAAGTCCGTGGGCAAGAACTTACAGTGTGGCAAGGCTCTGGCCAGTCTTTGGATCCCAGAACTTGATGGGCTGTTGGCTATCTTTACTTCCCGATACAACTAACCCTTTTGTTGGATGCCAGTCAACACATTTCACATCTGCTCCATGCCCTGTTCGGAAGATAAAAATTGCTCATTTTGAGATTTCACGGACACGAAAAGAAAAATTAAAGGGTGCACACCTTATAACCGTAACATAAAACCGAATGAAAAACATCACAGAGCACAGGTCACAAAACATAAAAATCAAACTAAATACAAAGTTTTCTGAGTTATTTAGGTTGCGTTCCTTCCCACTAATCACTGGGAGCGAGTTCTCCTGTGATTACGCCCTCAAACCAAGCTCACTTCACCAACATGAAAATCCTTTTAAGAAGTTTCTGCTCAAACTGGTACTTTTCTTTAGGCTTGGCCCTATACTATTATCCAGTATTTTAAATGTGACACTGACGAAGTGTTCGTACGGATGTGGTAAGGGAAATGACACTGTGACACTTCGCTTTCTGTGAAATATTGTAGAAACAGAAGGCAAATACATATTTGTTCCTATAATATCAGTATGACCCTTTTGCTCTCCTGTCAGAAAATAAGCAAAGAAATGAAATCATGGATCTGGAAACTCTGCATACGATGAAAAGAAATCTTATGAGATGTAACCTCTTACCAAGTCAGAGGGATTCAGATTTTTCTAACGCTCAAGAATTAGGAGAGGGGAAAAAACCCCCTTGTGATATCATTTCATTTTAAACAGGCTGATTGATCTTGACAGATAAATCAGTGCTGTTCAGGTGATCAAAAATCTGTCAAGAAGAAATGCCTGTTCCTGCTACTCAGCAAAATGAGGTTTCTGAGCTGAACTATGGGGATTTAGAGAAGAAATAACAAATGATAATTTCTTTCTCCGATCCCTCTCCATGCCAGCCCACTTCAAGGGAAAGCTGACAGTAACAGTCAATGCCAGAAAATGAGGCAGCATGCACTAAATCAAGAAAAAAAAAAAAAAGCAAGATGAGGAAGGACGGGCTGTCTGCAACATAAAGGCACTGAATTATACAATGGTACGGCAGAACGGTAGTGTGTTCCAGGAAAGACAAAGGGTTCCCATCAAAGTCAGACGGCTTCCACAGGCACTGCTTCACTATGTGTTGGAACACATAACTTCAAGCAGCCTCAATTTGACAAGACATTAAAAATTAATATCTCTGAGGCCAGAGAAAAATCAAATTAGAATAAGCAATACAACTTCTGTCTTAAAATAAAAGCAAAATTTTAACACACAGATGACTCCCTCCATCAATCGAGTGCAACTTTCCTCCTCTCCGGAGGAAAGGCTGGACAGCGAAGAGATTCCTGACCTGAGAAGAAATGAATACCGCTTTGGTGAGTGCACAGGGAACAACTGTAAGGGCTGACTGCCGATACGGACGAAGGAACCCAACACTCCTCCCCCAGCCACAGCAGGCAGAATTGCCCTTGGAACATACAGGGTCCTGGGGACAAGGAGCAGGATCCTCAGGTTGCAAAGACAACAAACGTGCTCAGAAGGGACGGCTCTGGGGTCTGTCCTAGCAACAGAGGGGCACCTTGAGATATTATCGTTTCCCTCCTCTGGCTCTTCTGATGCAGAAAGAGATGAAAGGCACCATCTGTCTGCCTTTGCTCTGACTCAGTCTCTCTCTCCGGCACACGAAGCTGAACTCAGAGACTCCCCGTGTTTACTTGGGAGGAAGGATTTGGCCAGCAGCAAGAGAAAAAGCAATCTCCCTCCAAAGTGGAAGGCAATTCACTGTAGACTTTTCAGCTGATGATGTTCTGTAGGTATGTGCTATCCTGCAGCCCCCAGAGAAAGACAGGGGATTTTAGTTCAAGGGCAACAATACACCCTTATAAAGAAACATTCCGTTACAGTTAATAACCGGTTGAACTGTATAGAAATGTGTTCAGACTAGAATACTCAAGTACTATCATAAATATGAAAAAACCCAAAGCCCAGCAAAACTGTAAAAAACCCCCTACCCACAGGGACAGGAATTGCATTGGCCTCGCTGCTCCTGGAATAAAGACAATTAGTGAGGGAAGAGGGCCAAGAGACAACAGGCTACTCGGTTTGGTGGGTAAGATTGCATCCGCGGAACGAGTTCTGCTGTGAAAGGCCTCCCCTGGGTGACACCTCCTCCCGTGAAAGGCCTGACCGAGGCTTTTCCTTCGAGACCTGACCTGAGCTAAACCAGCCCAAATACGTACTCCGAGGGGGAAAAAGGCTCAGAGCGGGCAACTCAGGTCAAGTTCAGAGCCACGCTCTGAAACATGGCAACCGAAGCGTCCATCCTCTGAAAGTCTCCAGAAGGGAGCGACAGTGATGGGACAGCACCGGACAGGTGGGACTGGTGGCCTTCTCAGAAGTCAGGTTAGATAGTCACTACACAGTAGCCCCAGACCCCACAAAGCTCAAAGGCAGTAAAAGGTGCCTGAACACTCAGAACTCGTAACCAGAGCAGATAAATCACTAGGTATTTATCAGCAGGCTATCAGCAGCAGCACGTTAAAACTGACCACTGGGATCAGAAGAAACTTATCATATTTAAAACCATGACCATTATAAAGAGAGATAACTGGCATTTCCTGTGGAGAGTCATCTTTGAACCAGTGTGCTCTGGACTACGGCAATCGCGGGGGGAGCTGGGAGCCTCCTTTGTCCTCTAATCAAAACGATCCCTCTCGCTCTTGAGAGGTATCTCTTAGACCAAGTCCTGCACTAAATGGGATCACCATATACACTTAGCTAAAGGTTCCTAACACAATAAAGCTTTCTTGAGAGAAAAATTATTTCCTACAACAAATATGCTTCAAATAAACTATTCTCAAAGGACGAACTAACTCAGAAGAATTACCTAAGATAATCCAACAGCATCATCTAATCAGGCCTCTTTAAATTTCTCTTTTCCTCTCTTTTTTTTAATTGGAGCGATTGACACTGTGTATTGCTTTTCCTTCTCTCTGCGGATAGACGTACTATCTACACAGATACTACCATCTGTGATGAGACAGATGATGCAGAAAACACACTTAAAATAAAACTCCAGAGAAAGAGCATCACGGTGAATTTGACTTTGTAGTTGTTTCCAGTTCCTAGTCCTGGGCCAAGACCTGGGAATCGGGCTCTCCTCTGGTACAGAACCCCTGCCACCAAGCACCATGCTCAGAAAACCTTAATTCATGCAAATCTCCGTAGTTTGCATTCCTTATTTGCTGACTCTAAACAGCTTTTGCTCAGCAATCTGAAGGTAAAGACTTACTGAAGGTAAAGATTTTTGATAAACTGAACTGGTTTAAAATCATGAGCTAACGTGTGAGCATAAAACGATACCCTAAAACGCTTGTCAGTTTTACTTACAACTTTTTCTAACCTTAGAAATAAAAGAAGAAACAAATACAAGAAAAAATAAATTAGAAACAAGCATATGTATATTCTTTAAAAAGCTCAAATACAAAAGTATTTCTCTAATAATATGCGGAATAAATTTTTGAACTGGTGGCTGTTGTCACAACACCGTTAAATAGAAGATTGATTGTTAATACCTCTAGCCAACTGAAGGGTTGCTCTTTAAAAGACACTGAACAGAAATTCTGGCTGGTGAAAGGCATCACAAGCCATAATAAGATTTGTGTCTAATTGTGTTTGATCAAATCCAGCATATCACAAGTCTGGAAAAGTACACAAATAAAGGACTTGATTTTTTTTTTTTTCCCCCTCTCACCCTAATTTCTGCATATATGACTTAGTGAATGTAACATATGGTGTAAAAAAAAGTTGGTTTGGATCATTGTCTTTTTATTACTGTCTATAACATATCTATATGTTTTATAATGCAACTGCGTATAAACTATCAATTATATACATCTCAGATTTATTGCTGTAGCTACATTTTTTTTTTCTGTTATATCCCTTCCCCTAGGAATAAGGCCCATTCTGAAGTCACGTACAACGGAAAGAGGATTTTATAGATGATATTGTCAGATTTGTAGATGCATCTCAGCAATTATTTGGGTATGTATACGCATACTGAGATGCCACTCTTAAGGCTTTTTCTTGTACTTTTTTTAAGACACATAGTTCTCTAATGCTTGTTTTAAACGGGGAGTCATTAGAGCTGTGTATCTTCCACTTGGTCAGACTCGAAGCCTTTTCACCACCACAAGTAATGTTCACCTTCCTGTAACCTGTACCCCCAAAATAAAAGCACAGGCCCTCAGCAGCGGACTATTTCCAAGGGATCTGCAAAGAGACATCGGGTCTTTGACCTGCAAGTCAAAGATGATGGAAAACCACCACGTTAGCAGTAAGATGTTCTAAGTTTTCTACATAATTCCCTTAGACTTTGTTAGTTGCTTCCAGCCTTACTAGGCAAATTGGATTATTCTGCCCGTTCCATTTTCATGGAAGGCTTTAAAAATGTTATCAGATGGTTACCCATTCCCCTGGCAATTCCCTGCTTCCGTGCATAGCTCACTTAGGAACTGAATACCTCACACCTACAAGAACCTAGGCACTGTTTTGATAACACGGACCCAGTTCCAATAAGGGTAGGAATATATTTTAATTCCAATAATGCAGTGTCCTTTGCCCCATCACATTATGTGAACTCTTCTCCTCTCGGAAACTCTCCTATGAGCTCTTTCACCTCCTGTTCTCCAAGATCAAATACTGCAGAAACCCTCCCCCTACAGATACACAGCACGCCCTCGCTTTTTAGCGTAACGTGGGAGGCTGGGGAGTAAGAAATTAGGCTAAAAACTCCTTTCAGTCTGCAGCGGATTAAGAACAATGCTTCCCACCATACTTTCAGACCTCTGCCCCATAAACTCAAGTTTTATTTTCCTTTATTTGCTCACCGTCTCTTTCTAGCTCTCTGCTAGCTTATTAAACATGGTATTAAACTAAACAGAGACTGCTGGAATTTAACCCACCCACAGGGAATGTCTCCTCGATCATCAGCATTCCTCTAAACCAGCAGCAGAACAGAACATAATTAAGCCTCGTTTACAAATCCCTTTTTTTTTTAACAGTTCTATAATTATACTAAGTTTTCTTCCCAGACAAAAGCTCTTATAAGAGGAGAGTTTGTTTTTATCTTCTGTGAAATCAGAAGGTTAAAAAATAATAATAATCAGTAAACACTAATGAAACAGGTGTATGGGAAAGAAGTGATTTCTCCCTGAGATAACCTAGAACAGGTATTCAGCTCCCAAAACGCGTTCCCCATAAAGAAGCTTAAAATTTGCACGTGCTAGTCCCAACAGAACTTACACCACTCCGTGCACAGTTCGAATGCTACAAAACCCTAAAACACTAGCAAAAAACCAGTTTGAGCTTAATGCTGTTTGTGGGCTTGCACAGCTCGCGTAGTGGCAAACGCACCACAAAGAATCACGAAAAAAACCATCTTGTTACCAGTAATGGCATGCAGCAATCTGAATTCTTTACTTCTGTTGGAATTCAATGACATCTCTGTAAGGGCTTATAGGAAGGGGAATAAATGCAGCCGGGTCCCAGCCTATGTGGGAGCTGGTTCATGAAGGGCTCAGCCTTTAACTAATGGGACTACTCACGTGTTCAGCTTAAAGAGAACGTTTAAATTCTTCAGTGAGGCAGAACGCTGAGCACCATCCAAACCTGAAGTGCATTGCTTTGAACAGAAGCAAATAAATTACACAACTGAAAGTGTCTACTGTTTTAGATTTGTGGTGTCGGGTTTTGTTTGGCTTTTTTTTTTTTATCATTGAGTATATTCATGCCTACAAACACTATAGAGACACCTTTCCTTTTAGACATATTTGCTGTTTCCTACCTCCTGTAATTATTTTTCAGCACTATCACTCCCTACACCCAGTCAGGTTATTTCCTGTATGTGCTGTAAAACACAGAGACAAAGCAAGTTTGACAGCGAGTTGTGCAACAGCAGAGTCACGGGACCAGCACCTGCAACAGGCCAAGAGCTGTTTAACACCCCCTTGAAGTGAGAACTAGATGAAAATCAACTCAGTATGCATGTTTCACAACTTCTAATCATAAGACATAGTTAAGTCATATCTAGAGTGATCACAGATAATTACCAACACAAAGTTATTTTCGTATGAAAAATATTCCAATGTTTTCACCGATTTTGCTTAATCAGTGTCCAGATTTTCTAACTTACCACCACTTTCATGCACTTAATCAAAAAAACCCTAAGTATAACATTAAGTGCATCTCTGTCACAGAGAGTTCACCTATGTGATGATGCTTTAAAGTGCAGCACAATGCATAGTGCCATACAGTAGTCATTATTTCTAATTAACAAGTCATAATTAATCTTAAACAGAAAGCCATCAGGAAGCTCAGAGCTAGCTCAAGAGAAATGACAGAAAATTAGGGCAGAAATTATAAAAGGGGAAGATGCATCACATTAAAACTGTCCAACACCTTCTTATTCAATATATATATATATGCTAGTGCTTAGCAGTAATGGCAGCTGAATTCAAGGACAAAAGCAGGTTTTTATCACAGTTAAATTAATTACGAAAAGCAGCTGGATTCTACTTTGCACAGTTATCTATTAAAATTCTCGTGGCGTATTACTTATAATTCCTTCACAGGTATTCATCAGACAATTAAGAGGGCTTTTTTAAATTGCAAAAGGTAGAACCTTTTTTTTTTTTTTGCTGGTTACATTATCTGTAAAGCAGCTGGGACTACCTGTTCTTTTCTGTTCAAAAATTAGCCAGCCTACTTGGAAAGCAGCAACACACTTGCTTTTCATTGACAGAAAATATTTATTTACAATGGCATTTACAGTTAATTATATTAAAAATAAGTGTTGTACAAGAAACATTAAAAATGAACAGCAATGGTAAGAAAAATTCTCATGCTTCATAACATAAGCAGCTGACAGGAGCCAAAAAACCCCACTCTCAGAGAGAAACTGCCCGATGATTTTCTGTTGCTTGTTTTCTGGCACCTTCCTTTTGAGTATCTGGTACTAATCACTGGTTCTGCAAGAGCTTGCACTGCCTCTAATGAGCGTTTACTGTCTTAAGCCATCAGACCAGACTGATCTCCAGTCTAATGCAGCTCGGTAATTGCTAAATAATTCCGTATAGAAAGGGGGAGAGTACAGCTGTGTCCAGGAATACAGCAACTTTCTCCAAGGGAAGAAATAATGCAAATTGAAAGATGAGAAATTCAATTATTTTATCAATCAGTAATCTGCAGTTCCCATAGATTTGTGGCTTTATATACGGGTACAGAATCAGCTTGCTGGGCAGCATGGTTGTGGGGTTTTTTTCTAAAACTGGAAAAAAAAAAATGAACAAAAGACATCCCGAAAAGTGTGAGCTTTCACATTACAATGTTCTCAGTCGAGTCCTCCAAACATGAACTGAACACGTGTTTTGGAGTCTGCTCATAGCCTGTACCACCAACTTTTTCTTAAACAAAAGATGAATCTGATTAGAGTGTCAAATCATTTGAAGCCTCACAATGACAGTTTAGCTCAAAAGTAACGATTCAGAACAGAAGCCTGCATTTTATGAATCGAGAACAAAGTGGGGCACATGTTAAAAACTGGTGCCTGAAGCTCAGCTCCTAGTAAGTGATGTGGTTTTAAGACGCATTTAAGATCCTAGAGTAGCTTCAGTGAGGTTTTTTTTAACACATACTTAAGAAACTACTTTTATTCACTAATTATTGGAAATGTTGACTGCTGTGTTCACTCACTGCCGTTAAGGTGTCAAAATCCCCAGCCTTTCCACCTGAAGACTTTTGTCAAGTCTTTGCCTCTCACACCTGTGTGAAACACACCACAAAGCCAAGCCAGACAAAGTTTGATATTTTTACTGAATACTACAGTAGAGTAATGGAAAGAAGGAATGTCAAAAAAAAAAAAAAAAGAAGTACTCATAATGTCAGTCAAGGTTGTAAGCTGTAGAGTTGGAATACTTAGTTCCCAACTCAGGGAAGAGAAACAAACACTTCCAGAAAAGCTAAGAGTAACCATCATTAATCATTTTTCTGTATTTATTTCCTTTAACATCCTGTTAGATGTTCATTAAAGTTCTGCTGACAATTATGGCCGTAGGAAGAGAAAAGCGTAGTCCAAATACCTAGTTTAGAGGTCAATCCGAGGTTCAAACCACATCTGGCCACAGAAGCAGACATCACTCTTAGCACTCTATGCTAAAACCTAAGAAAAAAATTCAGTGGATCCCAGCAAAAGAAGTTACAAGAAGTCTTCTACTTATGTGTAACTTGATACACCCTTACTCCCAAGTGAACCCGGAATCTTTTAATAAAAACACCCAACACAGGAGGACTACCAAGATCTTTCATTCAACTTGGTCTTCCTTCATTGAAAGAATAGGTTTCAACATGTTTTTATGGCTGAGACTACAGGGCAGGATCCTACTCTTTTACATCCCATTGACAGGATAGGTGGTATTGACTCTCTTCTCCATCAGGCAAGTTAATTACTTTTTGAGACAGCCACGTTCATCTGGCCAGCCACAGAAGAACACTCGTCCAGCCAGACTCTCACCTTCAGGGACAGCAAGTTTACAGGAAAATTGTTGTCCTCCTTGCCAACCAAAAAACTCACACAAGCTAATTTTGATAACCAGTTTACCAATACAGAGCATCCCATAAGTATGAGCCCATTACCACCTTAAGCAAAGAACTAATGAGTTTAGGTACAGAGAAGTTAGAAAAACTATTTTCTTTGGTTGTAGGGCAAATACTGCATGAGCCCCTGCTCTTGGTGGTAAGCGAACAGCAGTTGGGTGAGGGGTGGGATGGGAGGCATAAGACAGTTTAATCAAATTTTGTATAGACTCTAGGAAAAGATTTACTTGTGTCAGCCAATAATCCAGACAATTAGCAAATACGAGAGATCCAAGAAGGGATATGGAGATTGAGGCCATTAAAATTGCTCTTTGCATTTTACGAAATCAGCAAGATTGAGCAAACCAGGGAAGAGCAGGCCTGCTGACGTAAAGCGGTGGCAGAAAGCAGAGCACACAGCATGGGTCGAAGCTTCCAAGCACAGCTCTCTTTCTGCAGAGGGGAGGCTGAACAGGCTGGGGAATGTTCATCTCAAGCATAAGGGACCAATTTTCACGCAACTGAAATACGAAAGGGCTGTAAAGTTATGAGAACAGACAGAAGCACACATGACGAGCAGACTGACCACGAACTAAATCAGGAAAAACAACAAACCCAGCATGTAATAAGTATCATATGGTGGCTTACAAACGTGTCTGATCTAGAGGTGATCACGGGGCTAATGAGAAGAAACACCGCAAAATTGAAAAAAAAAAAATTCAGTACAAAAATGTAATTAAAATGCAGGAGCGAAACAAAGATTTGAATAGTGCTACAGAAACAGAGATAATACCTTCCATTGAAATTTCAATCAAGCAGCAAAGAAAAGCTGAGCTCGGGCAAGAGGCAGAAACAAGGAATGTTTTATCACGCTCTTACTTCAAATTTCTGCACCACCAGTGCTCTTATTTCCTCCTGTTTTCCTGTGCTTTCCTATATCACCACCACCACCACATCTGTGGACTCACTCCCCTCTCCTGCCACCTATTAATTCTGAAATTTAAGAAAATGTTTTCCTCTCTCAGATTTAAAGATAGTACTGAAGTCCCTACTGAAGCGGAAGAACCCAAATATTTCTATTTCTGCTTCAATTCTAAAAGTAGGCCCCCTATTAAGCAACTGCTTTGTAGATTGTGGCTGTACAAATATCTGTGAAGCTCTCTAAAATACCATGCATCCCCATGTATCATTTTGAATTCCATAAGCACGTGAATGGATCAAATAGTAAAGCTCTTCCCACATGATTGAACAGAGAGACAGGGAAAAAGATGGTGTTGAAAACTTACCAGGGATTTTGTGCGATAAAGCCTAACAAAGAAAGGGAGACACGTCAACAGGAAGAAATGGGATAAAAACAATCCAAAGAGTACTTAAATAACTCAGATATATCAAAACAAGGGGAAAAAAATGATGGGTAAGATGTAAGAGATGACATACATGGTTATGAGAGGAAAGGCAAAGGGGCCCATCACCAGTTTAAGTGAGGTTCCAAACAAAAAATGCCGTTCTCAGATTCATTTACTAACGTCAGAAGCAGATGTGAACAAAACAAGAAGCGTTTGATTTAAAGTGCAGGGGGAAAAAAAATTAATTTTTTCCTCAGGTTAAAAAAAAAAAAAGGTGTGAAACAGGTTTCCTATGACAACACATTAACGGTCTGTTCTGTCAAGATCAGAGTAGAGGACACAAGAACTAATCCGACCCCACCACACCACATCACGGGTAGACCGAATACTTATGCCAACCCTGCACTTCTTGAAATGACTACCAGTTACATTTTTCCACTGCTGACTTTAAAGTAATTAAAAAGAAAACTAATACAAATATTGTACTGGCATTTAAATGCGGTGTTTCCCTCTGTGATGCAGTCCATGACTGAATGTGTATTTGGATCTACAGGTACGTGTGCTCAGTAGCGCGTTAGAAGTTCCTAAAATAAGAATAAAGCAAGGATGCGGAGGTTTGCAGGAAAGCACTCCAAGAGTGTGCTGCAAGTATAACTGCAGTGTATGTTCTCATGAATTAAGCGGAACTGTAACGGGGGAAAAAAAAAATGTTGATCAGAACCGGAAAATTTTCTCCCTAGAAGCAGAAAAATCTTTTATTCAAATGCTGCATCTAGACCCGGAGCAAGTAACTCCTGGATGTTATTGCATACCCCTCCGTGTTAGCACCAGAAGCATTGTCTAATATTTCAAAATGAAAATTTTCCAATTACAGGATAGACAGTAACTTTGTTAGTCAAAGTTACCAAAGTTCTTATACAAAGTTACAAAGTCCTCTTGTACTCCCGGAAAAAAAAAGTTACTCTAAAATACTTTTTGAACTCTACAATGAAGTTTAAAAAAAATTTTTTTTAAAGTTTATACAAAACTCTACAAAATACATAAAGCCAAAATTCTAGAAAATACATAAAAAGCCAAATGACATGGACAAAAGAATCCAAGATAGAGAATGTCCTCTATTCGTAACTGCTGCAGCAGCAGAACATTTCAGACCATCTCCTCAGCAATGCCGAGAAAAAACTTTTACGTTTTTCTGAAACAATGATCTTGCCTTCAGTATTTTAACTCAAGCCTTCTTTGTTACAAGACTAGCACAGAAGCAGTAATATTACTACCAGAGATTTTAATTATTATTATTCTGGAAATAAAATTTAAAAATATAAACAAGTTAATCTATGGGAATTTTTTCTTTTTCCTGGGTTTTGGAGCATTTGTGACATGAAACCACCACCACAAAAGACACCTGCTAAACGTGAATTGTGCAAAATCACCTGCAGCTGTGTAAAAAATGTGGGTTCAAACCACTAAAAGAAAATGCCAACTCGATAATCAATTTAAAACAGGCAAAAGAGAACAAGTGTTTACTGGGCAGATGTGACTCGGAAAGCAGCTCTTTCCTCAGGAAACTTTAGATTCCTCTGAGTGCTTTCTGTAGCAGCTTTTGAAGTTTTTAATCTTACATGCAGCAAAAGGAAAGAAAATATAAAATATCTTTCCAGTCTCAGAAATGTAGAAACCAGTCCACATGGTAACAATGAACTGGGTCCATATATGAATCCAGAGAGACAGGAGACGGAAGCTAAAAAGCAGTGCTTTTGGAAAACGGCCTATGTTTGCAAAATACCAGGAAGAACAAAGGAAGTGGGTTAGGCACATAAATAGTGAGGGAAAAGTCATCACCAGTAAAAGGCTGCTATCCTGACCCTTGAGTGGAATGAACTGCTCCGTGCTCTTCAAATAAAGCACCTTGTATAGTGCTGTCTGTGCTGTGCAGAAATAGCTAAGCTGAGGAATGGAAAGCCACAGTATTTCTCTTCTAGGAAGCTGGGCTTCGGAAATCTTCTGTAAAATAAAATTACTGATAAATTGAGTCAGTGACCATGGGAGAGGTAATAAAGTCCCCTCTTTACTTGCACAGGTAAATCCCCACACGTAGTCTCATTCAAACAGTAACAGAAGCAGAGACCAAAAAAAGATGACTTTCATGAAAGACGATGGCATCATTTCTGTTTCAGAAAAGGCTATGTAAGAGCATGCCATTGCTACCCAAGTAACCACTGAGGAAACTAAAACAGAAATACATTTCTTGGCAGAATGATGCAAGGTAACAGCTCTGCCAAATTTACATTTTAATTTGTAATATTTTTGTTAAAACAGCAGCCCTGTATTTGGGAACAAAGTGCATTTTTAACCTTAAAAAGTTAACAAAAAAAAAGGAAGCTTTAACAGGTATAATCCCATGTCAACAGTTTATTTTCAGTGCAAGTTAAAATACAGTTATTGCTTTGGTACACAGAATACACCTTCATTAGACTGGTCTCTCTTTTTGGAGTACATATTCCCCTGTGAATTACCTGCTGCTAGGAGATGCAGTTTTACAAGCATCAACGTGTCATGGACATGCTCAACCGCGACAATGAGCGCTACGTCGGAGGAAGAGGCACAGCAGGCTGAGAGCAACCTGGTTTTAAGAACAACGGGTTCTTCGTCTATTGGAGCGTTAATCACTTGTACTCCCCAGCAGCAGTGCCCTGACCTCCTCAAGACAGCACGTCAATGAGGCCGGCTGTGCCTTTGTATCAGCGCGTATTTCACGGAAAAGAAAAACACTGGGGGTTTTAAGTCCTTTTACACAGCGTCTACAGAGAGATGCGCTATGTGCGACAGATACAGTCGATGGCAAAACACACAGCAAAGCCCATTATTCCTGCTATCGGGTACAAACAAGTAAACTTTTTCTAAAGTTATAGTAGTCTTTAAATAAAAGCCTGATTTATCTATCTATCATACAGCTTTATGAAAAGTCTTATGAAAAAGTCTTTTCTACTACTGAGTGAATGAAGAGAAGCTTTTTTTTTTGTGAGCGATAGATTTTCTAGAAGATTAATGCAATTTACCACCTTTCACTACCGGATAATTATTCAGACTGATTGGAACTGGAATTATCACATGACATCTGGTCAGCAGAACTCGTTACCCAAATCAGCAGGGTTACCAGTTGCTACCATGCGGATGTCCAACTCACAGTCACTGGCATCAAAGAGCCACGGACTGCAATAAACTGAAAAATTAATTCACTTTTCACTCCTAAGCTCACGTCCCCCTTTCTGGGAAAGGATGGCAAAGAGGAGACACATCAGGAGAAATATTCTGATACTCTTCATGTCTAGTAAATGCAACACTAATTTCTAAGATTTTTAATATGGCACTTCAAATTAAAAGTAAAATTAAAATATAATTAACATTCCCCAAATTGTTCATTTTCAAGTATCACTACTAAACTATGTTTGTTAGATACTTGTGATGATTGCTGCTCTAATAAATCCTTCCAAGTATTTTTCAGGAAAACTGTCTCACGCCTATTCCTTACTTGCATTTTGGTGTCTTGCAAAAGCAAAAGTTAAAAATTTAAGTTATTTAAATACCAGCATTCTATTGGAAGAAAAGTTATTAATTTGGCCAATAAAATGTTTCGCAATGGGTTAAAGATAACTTCTGGTATTTCTAGTAAATAGTTTCTGTGGGATAAAACACCATTATTTAGAATTTCAGTGAAGTGCTATGGCTTGCTACGTGTTGCAGTGGTGATACCTGATGCGACAGCTCTGCAGAAACTAAAGCAACCACATCCATTGCGCAGAACACAGACAGGTTTCAGTGCCAGGACTTCCACATCCAAACTTACTAGGAACAGACATCCTCATGGTGAAATTGTAGACTGAAACATACATAGGAAGTGCTCTTGGGGAGAAAGACTGGATATTCCTTGCAGAATTCCGTGAAGCATGCGGCATGTGAAGAAGCCTCTGCGCAAGCAGGGTATTTTTTTCTTTTTCCAGACAGGAAGCAGCAGTTACATCTCTACAAAAATGGCCGGCAAGACTGCACCTGCTATTTAAAGCCTCCACCGTTCCAGCTTTATCGTGTGAGCACAGAAATTCTGAAGTTTAATGCTAGCATTAAAATTTCTGATTGCATTTTTATAGAAGTCCTGTTTTGTCAGCAAAAGCCATACATACTACAGAAATGACAAGTTTCACATGCTTTATGTAGGTGATTGGAATGATCATTTCCCCCCCCCTCCCCATTCCTTTGGAAGCAAAGGATATTCCTGATAAGCTGGGGAGAGTGTGAAAGAACCTACCTTTGCTCAAAGATCTCCAGAATACAACTGCAGAGTATAAACCAATTTAATATAGTAAAAGAATCGTCTAAGTGAATTTAGCTTTTTATGTTCCTAGTCTTAATACCATATGCTTACTTGTCAAGTCTCTGGAGAACAGGGACTTCCAAAAGGAGAACGGTGGTCCGCAGAAATCCATGTTCGTCAATATTATTGATATTCCTAATCACTAGATTCAGAAAACTAGCTAAGAGAATAATGATTTTGAGAATGTATGCATTGCCAAAGAGAAAACTCCTTATAAATTCTTTTTAAGCAGGTGGAGTTCCTGCTAGGGAACTGTCTGAGGATTTAAGAGCATAAAGCAAGATCTGTAGGGAAAAGACATCTTACTATCCAGCTGTATCAGCTGACCTAAAACAAGCAAGTTTGTGTTCTTAAGACAGGCTGGTGTGGCTTTTAAAAAAACAAAACAAAAAAAAATTCCAACCCTTTTTTCTAACTAAATCAGCTGGTCTAATTAAAAACCTTATTTAAGCCTAGGAGTTATGCATGGGTAAGAAAGAGCAGAAGGAAGTAAAGAAAAGGCAGGGTTCTCCTCACCCAGGTGACATGCCGAGCTGCAGACCTGCGCAGCCTTGAGAATGCTACCAGCTTGTAGCTCCTGTAACTAGGCTATATACAGTACGTCTGATAGCTGGCCAGGTAGTGTTTGCCGCAGGCAACTCTTCCTTGCTACTGATTAACCGCAATTCAGAAGGGGGAATTCTATCTACAGATTGTGAAATGTGTTGTTATTCCTTTCTAAACTCATCTGTAGCAGAAACACCAGAACAAATGTGACTTGGACTTTTCAAGTGCTTGAAAAGTAGCACATTTCAAGAGAAAGCAACTTCTAATTTTTTTTTTAACTTTAAGATAATTGCAGTATCAAAATTATATTTAATATTGTGCAGTCTTCTGTTAATATGCTTAAACTTGAAATTTAATTAAATAATTTGGTTTTAGACACAAAAGTCAGTCAAGACCTGGGACAGGTGTGGCCACCAACAACACAGACCAGCTTTTGCTTGAAAGAAAAAAAAACAACCACAAACTCTAACACTCATTTCATTCAGAAAAAAAGGCCGATGTTTGCAACCACACCGGGTCTCCTCATGGCAGCTTTGGAGAAACATGATCTAAAGAAATGCACCTTAGAGAACAGTAATGGCAAAGCAGATGGGCAAACCTAGGCTGCTTCAGTTTAGGGAGTAAAGCAGTTACCTAAATTACTTTTTCTATTTTAAAGCAAGTATTTTCAATCTATTTAAATTGTGCGCGTGCTTTAGAGCTTTACAACACTGCCCGCACACTCTATTTCAGGACTGCATAATTTTGAAACAAACAAGAAAGCAGCAAACTAACACTAGGTCCATAAAATATTCTACTGGGTACCATTATAAAGACTGTGTACTTATAGAGACTGACTGAAATTATATATGCATATATAACAATTGCATATATATGTATATTTTTATGTCTTTAGATATCTTTTTACCTCAGTTATTCCATAATTGGAAGGAGCTCCAAAGACACTGACAGCACGCTATCACATCTTCCATCTTATTTACAACAAATTTTCATTGCTTGTAGGAGGACTCTAAGCAATACTTAAGCTTCAGGAATGATTAAGTTGAACAAACTATTAATCACTATGGAATGACCAAACATCTATCATCTCTGGGTGAAGTTCCACTAAACATTAAGAGATCTTTTGAATCCAAATGGATAGCATGCATTTCCTCAGGCATGTTAAAAGCTGGAAGAAAAGTCTTTTTGAAGGTCAGTTCCTTATGTCATATATGCTGGTGTACAGCTGAAGGTAACTAAAAATTAAATCACCAGGATTTTTTCGTCCTTTGTCTCCCCTTTGGCAAAACAGGGGAATTTGGGATAAAACCACAGGTTAAGTCAAGTCGGCAGGAACCTCAGGACTCTTTTGTTCAACCTCCTGCTCAAAGCCACTGGGTCAGACCAGGTTGCTCACGGGTTTATCCGGTTTTATTTTGGAAACCGCCAAGGACAGACACTGCACAATACCTAATATTAAGCAAAACTCTCACACTGTTCTACCACACTAGCAGGAGAACAGCTAAAAAAAATAAAATAAAAAAACCTGAAAATAAGACCCTCCGTCTTCCCAGTCAAAATGGCATTTTAAATATATTTTCCACTGGACTAGAGAAGGAGATAAACTGAATTATTTTCTGTTTTAGAACTGTTAACTTTACTGTCATACTTATTTTTCTAATGGCAACGTACCTGGAACATCAAATGAGTCTGAACTCAAACTTCTGGGGATTCCCATTAGACTTGTACTTAAGTGGGAAATCACTTACCTGTGAGTACCATTTATACATCAACTGGTGCTATGTATCTCCAAATATTAAAGAATCATGAAAATTCTTGTTTCAAAGGAAAATGCTTCCCTTTCATCCGAAACTGTGCCCCATCTCAGGACAACTTTCTACCACAGAATGGGCCGAGGGGCTCACGGATTAAACTCTTCATTGAACTGAAAGAAGATACTCGGATTTTTTTAATCTTAGGTGGACTGATCATTTATGAAGCCAGGAAGAAACTCAACTTTTGATGAAAAATAGTTCTCAATGAGCACCAGGCCTTGTGTTAAGCAAGGAAGAACACTGAAGTCTTGCTATGCAAATTCTCAATCTGAGGACAGCAAATACTTATTAGAGCTACTCCTTCCTTAAATCTTTAACAGATAAAGAAAGAAGTCAGCTATAAAGGGAAGTTCAAATGTAGAAGTACTGTATAAATATTTAGACTTGATTTTCCCTAACATATAGTAATTATTACTAACAGACTGGGTCCTGAACTACATTTTGTCATCAATTGATCCTACTCTTTGTTTGAGGGCTAAAATAGCTACATTTAAGCCCCTGATTTATCAGGTGTTATGACTCTTTTTAGAGGAAGGTTTTTTAAAGTTATAGAAGTTTAAAAAGTAAGATTTTAATATAACATTTAAAGTATGTTCATGGTCCATCATTCTAAATAAAAAGGCAAAAGAAAAAGCCACTGCAGATATGGTAGAAAAATACGCATTTGTCAGCACACACCAGAAAGCTGGGTTGGCTTTTTACTAAAAGATACCATTTTTGCCAACTTAAAGCAGCCAAGGGAAGACATTCCTCAGCTTTTTTGAACAGAAATTCTAAGTTTACTCTCCGAGATCTTGGGTACTTGGTAGAAGCACCTATTCTACTCCTGTTACATTTAGCTTCCAGTTTCTCAGGTCAGCCTCCTACTTAGCCATGACAAGTTCCCCTTAAAAGTTTATTTTGGTGAGCAAAAAGGTACACATACAATTCCTATGAATGGTCAAAACCAGTTAAAGAGAACTTTCCATCTTCAAAGACAATATATGCAACATGCAGTCCTTGCCTCGTCTGCACCAGAAAATTATACTGAAGTGAAACAACTACTTCTTTACATGATTGTAGTTATATCTAGAATAGTTCTACCTACCTACGTATCTATATTGGAGCAAAATCAATTTATGCATAATATGACAAATACTAAAAAAATACTGCATTTAAAAAAAAAAAGATACATAACTCGTGCTTTAAACTGAATGCAAGCCAGAACTTGAGGGATTGTGTAATGTATTAAAATAGCGTCTTGCAGAACTAGAAATATCAAATGCTTCCACTGAGATAATAATTACTAGTAGTAATCCAAACTGTCTGGGATGGAAGAAATGTTAAACTTAGTCTGTGAAACTTTTTATAAGAGAAGAATCTTTTGAAACGTAGTTTTCTCCTATATAGCTGTACTTCTGATGCTTACAGCTGTGCTTCCTTGAAGATGAGACACATAACAGCCCTATCATATTTATTTTTTTTCACAAAACCTGTAAAAATATCTTACTCTCTAAACATGAATTTATGAAACTTCCAAGACAGTTACTTTACCTGCAGTACACATATATACTTTCCACAATAAAAATCAAAATGTCTTCCCTTGAGAAGTGTTTTGTTTTCAACAAAAAGCCTTTATCTGTCGCAAAATTAAATGACAGTGTATTGTCACTGTGAAATGAATCTCAGTCACTTGGAAAGTTCTGGCACTGTACTTTTAAAATTAATGTTGATTACATGTTTGCATGCTTAATCTAATCAACCGCTTTTTGCAGAAGCATGCAGCATGTATGTGCCTTGATTATATTCTCAACTGATGCAATGCAGAGCTAGCTTTAGGTCTGAAGAGCAACTATTGGATATTTCAGTTTTAGAGTTGTTAAATGGACAAAAGAGGGGAAGAGAAAAGATCCACATTACTTCTTAGGGACTAAAAAAGAAAAAAGGAGTTTTAATCAACTGGTAGAGACAGCTTTCTCCCAGTTACAGTAGGAATGATGGTATCATTCACTCACTAGAATAGCGCTCCACACTATGGAGCGCTGTATCTGAATAGATACAGAACGTGTTCCTAACTCTACTCAAACCCATCAACTGGAGTCTCTAAGAGTCATGACACAGAACATAAAATTTAAGAGAGATTAGGGGAAAAAAAAGTGTATGTATATGGGTACTATTATTAGACATTTCCACACACACACTATAGTATATATACACACAGACTCACAGTACATTATGTACCATCTGCTTGTGTCTCAGTGCGCCACTCAGCCATAAAAACCCACCCTCTTCTCTGGCTGCTCCGGCAACTGCATCTGCCCTGATTTCTGCCTACAATGCCAGGAGCATCGCTTCCCTTAGCTTCTATTCTCATCTTCTGGCTCACACTGCCACTGTCTTTTCTCAATCATTACACCAGCTGTTGTGTTATTAAGTTTTTTCACACTGACACAGCCTCCGCACTTTCCTCCCATTTGCTATCCTCATTTCCAGCCACCTTTCACCCAATTGTTTTTCATCATTCTTATTCATCCCTTTCTCCTGGTTTGCTATACAATCCCGTTTCAGCACATTCCCCAGTTTCTCTTTAGGCTCTGTGTCTTCCTACAAACGCAACGTGCGATGAGCAGGACTAGCTTTCTCATGAGAATGTAAGGCCAGGCAGGTAAGGAAGAGAGAAAAAAATACCACCATATTTTAGGGAAAATATTTGCAAACTATCTCCCCATCTCCCAGTGCCTGGCTGTCCATATGGACGTGTCATCTGAAGTATGATAACTGCAATGTTATTCGTATGATAAAGCGATGCAAAGTGTCTCACTACTAAAGCCAGAATATCACTCAGAGCAAAATGCACTGCAATAGGAAAAAATCTGAGTATGCAGAATTGAAATGATGCAAAAGAAAACACATCAGATGCTTTGCAGAGTCAGTGCTTACCTAGATGCACAAAAGCTTTTAGTACAGTAACTACAGGATATGAAAAGAAGAAAAAAAAAAAAGAGTGGTCAGTTTAATCCACATACAAAAGAAAAGTGGAGTCAAGAAGCCTGCAAAGAAAGTTTCTAAGGACTGACGGATTATTTTCACCAGGGAATTACGGGTATTGTTTTGTTGTTTTTTTTGTTTGTTTTTTTAAGACTTCTACTATTTATTCGGTAACAGCACGTTTCTGTAATTACACTCTAGTAGGAAATGGTATGTCAGATGAAGGAGTCCATTACAAATTCTGAGTCTTTATCTGCATAAGATTTTATCAGAGAACACGAGTCACCAACATAACTTGCACAAGACTAACTTCAGATGATTTTGTTTCTGTTGAGAAGCTTTGATATGACAAATACTGGTGAGTAGCTACCAGGAAGCCACCATCCTTAATGCCTACAGCCTGCATCCTTTTCAACAATTACACTTGTGCCAAGAAAGAAACACTGGGATCAGCTTTGCATCAGTATTTAAACGCCTCTGTAGTTTGGGACTTTTTTCATCAGTATCAATGTAATCCACTTAAAATAGTGTTCCTCCTTCTCAACGACTATGAGCGAGGCTTGAGGACAAAGCTCACTGCTGCATCAACGGTTCTCACTTTAGGTGAAATCCTGACCACTATGCAGAGTATCATGCCATATTATGTTTACTTCTGTATGTAGTCACAACAGATGACAGTAAAGTTCTCTCCACTGAAGTATTTAGGCTAACAAAACAGTAAAAAAGGTTTCTTCAGTATTTATCTACCCTGTGCAATTATCAATCACACAAAAGGAAGAAGATGCAGGAAATCTTCATGATGCATAATGATCATAAAATTTCTTAAGGAAGTAACATGTATTTCAGCAGCACTAAGGATGGTCCTGTGAAACACTAGGGTGTCTCAATATTCTTCCAAGCTTAACAAAATACAGTTATTACAAGTATCGGCCTTATAGTGTAAAATCTGCCCTCAGACTCAATGTGAGAGAGTATATAATTTCAGCATCAAGGTAATTTTCAGGGAGGAAAAGAGATTTCACAGTTCAATCTGAAATAATCTCATTCTTGCACTAAGAGCCTCTTTATTCTTGTCTCATGAAAAGCATTGACAGAAGCATCCGGTATAACTTTTTTTTATAGCATGACGGTGTGGCTGATCTCTCATGATCTCTTTCATTCATTCTTTAAGAATTCTATATATTCTTAGTTATTAACTTTTCAGGATTTTTAAAACACTAGATTCTAGATGAGAATCAGAACTCTAAGACTTACGTTGTACTTCAACTGCAATATAAACCAAATGCTTTTAGGCATATCAGATGCAACTAGCTCTAAGAGCAGTCTTCAATACCCCCTAATTCTCCTGGCATTGTTTTAGGGAGCAGAGCAAAGGCATCATGAAGCTATCATCTAATCGCCAGCTTTTAATCACAGAAAGTAGGGACCTCAAGCATAGTTGATTGAAATAAAATTTTTGTCCAATCCATAACACTTCACAGATAGAAGCTTATATAAATCAACACAGCAGGAAGCTTCTTTCTCAACTCTCAGATGGATTTTTACATTTCACACAAATAGAACTGGGTACTTTAACAAATCTACCTCTAATAAAGTTTCCTATATAGAGAAAACCAAGACGCTGTAGCCCTGAAGGTCATATTCAGGAATAAAACCGAGTTGCTCGATGACACCCGAACATTACCAGCCTCAAGCAAGAAGAGACTGGATTCTTCCCATCTAGCGTAGGTTATACCCATCACCCTAGCAAGCAGCATTGCCTGAGGTTACCTATGAACTCAGGAAGGTGTATATGTATGCACTGTCCAAGTCCTTGGTGTTACTTAACTCTGCAGAAAGTGTAGAGAAAGATACCAGGAAAATGTATTTCGCATTTATGAAGCCGGAAACTGTATACAGTATTCATAACTCTTAACCTCACAAAGGCAACAGAGAGGTTTCCTAATGAGATGAAAGAGTGAATGAGATTGCACACAGAGCCCTCTATGCATGCAACCCCAAAGCAGCAGCATGAGGGCTGGTGCAATGCATACATCTGAATAAAAGTGCTCCTGCATCACCAATTGTGCAAGCGACCTGAACTGTGAAGAAAAAAAAACCCTCATGGATTCACTATTAACATCCCAGTGGAAGAGTTCCCTGACATTTCTTGTGTCTAAAACACATGAAAAGTTTGATGCACAGCCATTCAGAGCGTAACTGTACCTCGAAAGACTTAGCTGCAGCTTAGCCCTCTCATGCCAAACTTTGCTTTGGCAACGGAGATTCATGAAGATCAGAGACCTGTAACATAAGCTGCCATACTAAAATGTACCAACAAAGGTATTTAAGGGATTCAATACTAGCATTTCAAAAACAGCTCATCTTTTTTAAGTTCAAAAATTCGAGGACTTGCCTGCTCTAGATTGATAAGGTTGGTGCCCACATCAGCCAGGTCTCATCTCACCTTGGGTTTTTGTTCTGAGGAAAAATCCTTCTAATATTCATTCATGTAGGGATGCATCAGCAGACTAAAAGACGTATCAGATATACCTGAAATCCTAACAGCACAAAGCAGCAAGCCCCCACAAAATACTGAATGTTTAAACACTACATCTCCGTAAGAGAAACTTACTCCTTACAGTATCAACGTAAATGCACTTCTTGAATTTGCTGGATTTTCTCTCCCTACTGAGACAAGGAAAACAATAGCAAAACCTCATATAAAGGGAAGAAAGATGGAAACAGCACCATCAGGAATTTTTTTCCTTTTAAATTATCCAACATAGATTTCAATTACATTCCAGGAAAAGGTAACAGTTCTAGAAGCTACCTTCTTCAAAGGCTAAGAGCTAGCTACAAATGTATGTTTAAAAGCGAAGGACCAAACTGAAGATGTAGTTACGGTTAGATCTGGTTCTCAGGATCCTTTTAACTACTGAACGCATTATCTCTGAATTGAAGTACAGGATTTGCTATTTGACTGAGGAAGTGGATGTCAAAAACTTTGAAGAGATTCAGGCAGAAAATGCAGAGTGTTCAAACCATACAATAGATTAAAACAACTAAAGACACTTCATGGTATTTTATTTGCTAATGAAGATCCAGAAACGAAGTAGAAGGAAGGAAGAAATAAAAAATTCTCCAGTTATCTCAGTATGACTAGCTGTGGAGACACTTTTTCAGAACTTGTGAGCAGACAAAAAAAACCGTTTACTGTGACTTCTGCATGCATGTACACGTTATTTTATAGGTGATGAGGTTTTGCACTGGTGTTAGGCCTGAATAGGAAATTCCAGGTAGAAAAGTGTTATTAAAGACAGGCAAAAGACCTTCCTTAGAGTAAATCACGTACTAGTAAGAAATTACATGGTGCTACAAATTGCAAATTTTAAATCCAGACAGAATGTAAAGGAATCACAATTGCTTTTAATTGTTCAAGTTAGGATAAGAAAAGTCTTTTGCCAAATCTACCATGTTGGCTGGAAGATCATTTAGTGTATTACTTGCTTTACAGCCAGAAAATAGAAAAACTTATCTACAAAATATCTTATCAAATCCTGAGCTACCATCCTTCAGAGAGATGGGTAGAGTCATTCTCCCCAGAAGACCTGTTTAAGCCAGGCAACCCTCTGAAATCCTGTGAACATACAGCTCATCTAGACTTAAAAATGAAAACCTTACAGTCCTCCCAGGCACACGTTTCTGATGGATTTTGTGCGTGTGACTGTGAAAGGAAAGATAAGGACAGTCAGTGGAGCTGAGAACACTGAAATGTGCCTGTAGCCTCCTAACCCATGATTTCATGCTGGGAATAATTAAGGAATCATGTGTTTACGAATGACGTACTTGAAATGTTCTCAGAGATAAATTAGCACAGAACCAAAACCAAAAGATTCACAGCCACCAGTCAAATCATCGGTAACATTAATTTCTCATTAGAAATAAAGCAACATCAAGTGTTTATTGCATACATTTTTTCACTAGATGCAATTAGCATTATTAAAAGTTATCAGTGTGTACATACTTACAGAAATGGGGACTGTTTACATGAGTCCTGGCATTAGCTTCACTACAACTGTGTAGACTAAAGACTCAGTACCGTTCTGTTACAAGTACCATTACTGGAAACTCCTTTTAGAGTAACAGATCATTGACACAAAGACAACATATTGCTATGCTATAGATTGTTCTCCATGTCTTGTTATTTAAAAAAACAAAACCAAAAACTTTTATTTTAACACCACTTCAATGCCTACCAGTGGATTTTAGCAAGTGCACCAAACTGTACTTGTTATCATCACCAAGATGGTAACACTACAGATCTAACACAGGCAAAAACTACCAGTGCAGCATTAGGAGTACAGCACCTTTACTGCAAGAGAAGAGACAGTTAGTTAATTGGGCTGAGGGGAAGCAAGCAAATAAGTGATGATGACAATGCTGCTTCCCCCACCTTCAACTTCTTCCAAGATAATTCACTTGAAAATTAATTACTTAAAGATGAATCCCCTAGAAATTGGGAATATTTTAATTCCTATTTATTTCTTTACGATATTAAAAAGGAGCCCGATAAATTTGCACATACTTCTAACAAAACACCCAAACTACACCCTGGCAAGTCACAATGGTAGAACAGCAGCAAAATAACATAAATCAGTGAAAAACAAAGGGGCTCTGAGCCAGATTGAAGTAAAAAAGATCCAGAACTTCTGGCATTATGTACAAAGAACAAAAGAGGGTGTCCTGTTTATTTTCATTTTGACAAATTAAAAGGAAGCTAGGCACAGTTACTAAGTATTTCTCATGCAGCCCACATATTCATGGCTTTAACTACTGAAGAAATGTTGTAGCTTACTGTAGACAGCTGAAAAAACTCCAGCAAAACCTTAAGAAGCCCTATGTTACCACTTCCAATTTGTTTTTCCAATCCCCTTGGAAAGGTAAGACTAGAATTGTTCCTTCAGATCAGTTTCATGTAAAGGGAACCATTTAATCAAATAATAGAAATAAGTTATATTCATTCATTCCAGTATAAACAAAAGCATCTGTAACGAGTCTACAGAATTTTGTCCTTTCTATATCAAAGCTTATCTCACTATCTTTAATGGTCTTTACAAAATTGCTTTAAAAGCATCCCTGAGCACTAAAGTTCTCAAGTTTTTTTCTAAAAACATATTCCTTAATTTGTTACTGAAAAAGTCAGTAGGAATAATGATATATTGATACTGTAGCCCCATAAGAGATAATCTTTTTTATGAACACATCTGACTGTAAATGGAGTTCCATTTGATTTTCATAATTCAGTGGGATAACCTGAAGAATACCATAACACACTAACTGAAACGTGGGTTTTAAGCTACACTGTAGAATCCCTTCAACTGCACAGCACCAATATTAACCAGAAGAGCTGAAGCATGGTTTGTCAAAGTAGGAAATAAAAAACATTCCTTAGCATGGTATTTGATCCGAACACTTTTTGTACATAATGAAATATTTTTTTAATGAAATGCCACCAGCATTTTAATTTACAGATCACTAATTTTGGAATGGCAATGGCATGAATATTTACACATTTTGAAGGCTGTATTAAGCAAAGTTTTACAGGTCACACTCCTAAATACGTGAAAGCAGAATGCATGTGGAGAAGCAAAAAGCTGAAGATCAGTTTCCTAAAGCCATAAGATCTAAACTCCAAATAACAAAATGAAAGCTTGTATTTTCCACCAAGAAAGCTACCTAAGTGTTACCATACAGCTCTTTCATATTCTGATCATGATCAGTCTTCTGATCATATTTAATCATAGTGCTAGGGACGAAAACCAAATCAAACTTGCATGTTTTGCAGAAACATCCTCCCACCCCCAACACTCGGGGTTTTGGGTATTGTTTTGGTTTTGTTGTGGGGGATTTTTTTTGGTGGTGGGGTTTGGTTTTTTGTTTTTTTCTATCTGACAGCAGAAATGCAGAATGATCTGCCCTGTCCAATCCTATCCAGATATGCAAAGTTTTCAAAATATTTCCAATTTAGATAGAAGACGAAGTGTATTGTGGGTACCTTATATAGGTAGAAGTAAAGATATTCTTTATGGAGCTATTTTGCAAACTAAAAAGTATATATTAAGATGTATAAACTATAAGAAATTAAAACAGAATTCTATTTGAGCTATAGTCATTATCACAATGTTCAAGTATGTAAGTTAACAGAAGGAAACATAATGCAAGTTCTGTTCTTTATGACCTAAATTAAATGCTTTACTCCTACTTTATGCAGAATGGTAAAAGAACGTAGAACTGGAGGGATTTTTATAATCTTGACAACTCTGGAGGCAATCCCCATTTCCTGCATACAGTTTAAATGAGTAGCTAGCGCAAACCTGGAGGAGGGCACAGAATGTGTTTAGTGCATGATTTCTTTTGTAAAGCATGAAGCAAAACAGTCCTAAATCTGTTTGGGTCCTTCCAGAATAACAGAAGTAAGTGACATGGCCTAGAAATTCGCTTGCCAGCTCCTGCAAAGAACACAGCTACCATAGTGTCTATGCACAGATTCTGTTAGAATATCGTTATTGCAAGAACTGCTGGAGCCCAGTGCCTTTTCAAAGTAGTGGTGTTTAAAGGTAATGCATTAGTAAAACAAGAGAGCTTAAGAGTCAAGAGAAACAGGGAGAGCTCTACTTCATAAAATACATAATGCAGGTCCAAGTTGGAAGCATGATTTTAAAAAAGGGAAATCCTCAGTTTAGGAAAGCACTGAACAAGCTCACGCACCTAAAACTGAAATTCCATGGTTTTATTGCATAGCTTCTTTGCAGTTTATCTCCATGCCTACAACCCCCAATCTCATGGCAGTCTTTAATACATTCTCCTATTAAATTATGTACCTTTGACATCTTTGTCAAGAAAGGAACAGTTGTCAGAAGCTATTGTTATTGCTCAGTAAGATTGCAACACGAGAAGGAGAAAGCTCAACAAGACCGTGGAAAGGCACCAGAAATTAGCGTACGCAGATGGTGGACAGACAACTATTGAACAAAAGCTAGGATTATTTGCATGTGCTATGCATGATGTGATCAAAATTTACTTGTTTTCTCTACCTAAATGCTCTCCTCCTAAAGACTGAGAAAAAGAAACTACCTTGCCTCTGAAGAAATCAGAATGGAAGGTACTTGCATGAAAAGAATGGAATCCTCGGCATGAAGATGGGTGTTTGGAAGTAAAAGTGGTCACAAAGATTAAGGTTTGGAGAAAGATAAATGTATTCCTGATCCAGAAACAGCTGCTTCTACCAACATTAGCAGTAGAAATAATGTCCTTGTATCCACCTCCATTGTTTAGACCTTATGGGGACAGTAAACAGAGTAATGCCATAGTGAACTGCAGCCTATCTGAATATTATAAGGCACCTATAGCAGCAGCCAAACAAAAACTTGTTTGGAGGATTTAAGACAGGGATGTAATACAAAAATGTAGACAAGCTGACACTTCTCTATTGTGAGCACCTAGTTAAAAAAAAGGTTTTCCCCCTCCTGAAATACCCCAATCAGTACTTTTGGTACACATACCTCGAAGAATTCTCTCCTCATGGCAACGTAGAAAGTCCCAGATTCTAACAGTGCCGTCGTCAGAGCATGTAGCAAATTTATTATCCGTGGGTGAGAAACTGTTACATGAAGACACACAGCAGGGGAAAGAAGTCAGCATTTAACAGATTATCTATGCTTCTCAGACAGGGCAAATTATACTGTAATGTGTTATACACTGAAGGATGCATTTGAACATAGGGACTTTTAAGTGAATATAGTGCCTGCCAAATGACACTTCATCACAAGACATGAATTTAGCATAGTATTACTATCGCATTGCAGTCCCCTGTCAAACGAGGAAAAAAAATCCAGAATTTATTCTTAGCACCTTCCTACTTATGACTGCACGCGGTAGTGCCTTCTCTGCAGGATGAGAAGCAACATCAATATGATTTGGTAACTGTCACCCTAGATTTTCATGTTTGGTAATACCGTAAGAAAGTGACACTGTGTAGAAGGACGGGAGAACAGTTCTTAGGAAAAAACTCCTCTTCAGCCACACGTGCTTTGCAGCAGAGAAGCAAAAATAAGGGAAAGCTGGTCACAGGAAAATGCTAGTTGGATTAACTGTGGAAAAAATTGTACATAAAACAAGTGTACCACTTATTGTAAAAGTAATTTGGAAAAAAAAATCACTCTTATTACACCCCATCAACACCATGAACAGAATCCTACAGACACAGAAGAAGCTTCGAGATTGAGCAGTCAATATCACTTGATGGAAGTCACTGGAAAATCAAGGAGTTATTTAGCCACATGATTAGGGAACACCTCCAGCAACTGACAGGCACTCACTTCCTTTCTGGTGCAGCAAAAGACCATGAGGGAGGCCTCGTGAAATCCTAGATCTTTATGATCAGGAAAGGGCTTAAAATAGTAGAGAAATTCAGTGTATGGCCATGATAGACAGTAACTGAATCCAATGTAAGCACTTCTGATAACCAAACTCTGGCAGAAAATGCTGCACCCTATCAAAGAAAAATGGTGACTTTAGTGGAAAGTGGTTTTGTGGCAGTGAACCATTATCGCCAAGGGCCAGCACCTGAACCCGAAGAAACACTGCTTTAGCTTCATTTTGGATCTGCAGCTTCTCTTCAGGCTTACTTTAAAAACATTTCCATATCTTACTAAAGATTAAGTGCAGGTTTGCTTTAGAAACATCCTTCATTTACATTTTACTGATAGTATCGCTTTAGGTTCCATTTTTTATATAAATAGACATTTGCACAACTGAGGCATCAACACTGAACCAGGAGAATATCCTATAGTCTTCTTTTCAATGGCTTGCTTACAGTTTCAAGCTTGATGAACCCATTCAGTATTAACATTAGACTTCTGTATGTGGCAGTCTGCGTGGGTATTTAGTATTACTGGAAGTCTTGGCTTCACCAGGCCAAGCAGTTCTTCACTTTATTTAGTGTTTTATTATTTTGTGAGAACTATGCAGGTGTTTTATTTCTGAAGGCTTTATATTTTATTCAGTTGGATTATTAAAGACTGAATTCTTTATTTGGAATGAAATTGTTGTCTTACACAGTGCGTATAAAAAGGAATAACTGATACACATCGTCACCATATAAAAATGAAAAGAATACCAGTGCAAAATGCGGCAGACAAATACATCTCTAACATATTGCAGAGGCGGATACTGGGACAATACTAATTCAGAAAGGTGCCAGCAAAACGGTGAGAATGTGGAAACAAAAGAAAATATTGTGTTTATGTGGTGCAGGAAGTTTCCCAGAATCTGACAGAACCCATGCATTTCTGCACCCAGAATACACTTAGAGAACAGTCTAATCATGGCAATAGGTACTACAGAAAATGGTATATTGTGTATAAACCTGGCCTCTCTAATCGCCTCCTTATGTGCCTGGAACATCTTGACGTTGTTCATGTTGGACTGCCAGTATTTCACATATCCCCCGTGGTCTGCTGTCAGCATCCACATATCATTGTGTGACCAAGTCATAGCCCTTACAGGGCTGTCGTGAGCCTGTAAATTCAGAAACAAAACTTCTAGCAAACATGTTCAAATACTATCTGACCCACACAAACACAAAAGTTAGTAAAGTTCCTACTTAACAGCTGCAACAAAGAAATGAAAATAATTATGATCTAGTTAGATTCAAGATGTTATTGTGGAAAAAAAAAATTCCTTTACTCTGTATACAATGGTCTAAATAATAAATGAAGAGTATTTGCATTTTGTTTCTGAAGTGTTTCTTTACAAATACTCCTAGTACGTTCTTAAGGACAGTTAGTATAGCATATGGAGATGAAATGAGAAGCAATAAATTAATTGCCTACAGCCACAGTCTGACCTGGGGTCAGAGCACAACAAAAAAAAATAAACAACCTCTAAGGCTCCAATTACCACACTTAGACCACAGACCCATGATGAGGAGGGTGAAGATGTGTTCCTAAAACATGCTCCAGGACCTCAAGGAAATACAAGGAAATCTTGATGAGTTTACCTGCAATATCGTTTCAAAATTGAAAGTCAGTCCGTTCCATAAAGTGAACTCTCCACTAGATGCACCAGTGACCAAGCGTCTCCCCTCAGGAGTCCACTGCAAAAGAAAAAAAATATTAACTAAACTGTGCAAATATAACATTCAAATATTTATTCACAATCCTCCCAATAAATCATAAGCTTCTTCCACGGAATGTGCAGAACAGACTATTTAGAGAATCCAAGATAGACAAAAATGCAGAACTGCGCCAAAGAGCTTTTGACTTTTGTACCAAGACTAAGCCCACTGTAAAAGTAATGAAAAAAAAAGTAGAGAAGGAGCAGCTTATTGGCACCAATACATTTCTAGCACTAGAATCTAGCATCCATGCTAAGCAATACTGCTGACATCACAGAAAATTTGTTAAAACATGCAACAAGTCAAACAGCACAGAGACCAAATTGCCCTTTTTTCCTGTGAGTCAAGATCTATTAGCTCCCCCAAAATGAAAAAAAAAAAGTGTGGGAAATGCACCTCAAACTCCGATAATAAGAATTATTTTGTACTCAGACCTTACCATTTAACTTCCTAAAACCCTCCACAGAAAGACTAGACACAGAAGTAGTCCATATATTCTACATGCTAGTTTAATTTCTAAGTGCTTTAACTGTGATCTTGTTTCTTTCTTCAGTTAAGAATATCACTCTAATTTAAATTAAGACAATACAACCAAGTACATACAACACTATACTCACCCTGACAACAAACACTGGGCATTTTACTTTATTAGTAGATGTCCGAACAAATTTTGTTGTTACAGCATTCATAGGATTGTTCAGCATTCCTATAGGAGGGACCAACTATGAGAGAAGAAACAAAAGATTTAGTAATGACATTTCTAACCAGAAACTGAAAGAAAAGCATACATTCTGAACATCTATTTCTGGAAAAGCAAGTTTTTCATTTGCAGGGATGTTATCAGAAGTCAGTTGGTAGAAATATTCAAAACTCTGCATGATTTACTGTGTCAAACATCCAGAACCAGCATCTTCAAGAGCAGCTTTGCAAGCTCAGTGAATTATGAGAGTTCTTATGTACAAAAATTAAAAGCCTATCCAATTTCAGGTTCTCTTTGCGGACACGGATTCCAACAGAACAAGATAATGTAGAGTGAATATACCCTTCTTATCTTTAAGGCCTTTTGTGGACAAAAAGATAACCTCAGCTGACGAGCAGAATCCCTCCACTTTTCTGAACAAATTCTATCCCCAGAACTTCATCAGGGAATAGACAGATTGCACTTACGTCATTATAATATCCTGCATCAGGCTGGATTGCTCGCATATCTCGCTGGTCTCTCTGCCATACTCTATTCTGGAAAGAAGAAAACAGCTCCTAGTTCATACCACCACTAGACTTCATTGTTAAACAACAGAAAATAAGTAACATGTTGACAGCCTGTTTGGGAAATCCCAAAGCACTCCAAAGATTATAGAAAAAACTTGGTTAAAAGACTTTGGTCTCAGGAAACCTGTACAATTTATACAGCACAAGCAAAGGATTCAAGAATGTTTAAAGTCTTAATTTCATCAGACTAGAGTAGCTCATTTAAAATTGCAGCTTGACAATATGAAAGGAGCAGTCCTATGTAATAAGCCGCATTATTGTAACAAAGACGACTGGTACTTTGCTGCCCAGGCTAATAAGGTACTCTGCAAGAAGCATGTTCAATCATTTCAAAAGCTTTACTTTCAGGATAAGCATTTACACCATTAGGAGCTGTGTTCATGAACTCCAAATGAAATCCCACAGAGTAACGTGAGCTAGAAAGGAAGCTTCTGCGGCTGAAGCATAAAGGTAACAATGCATCCAAATGGATAAAACTTAGAAGACCAAGGGATAAAAATGCCTTCAATTAGTGAAATTTTGTGAGCTGTCAAACACAACCTTTTCAAAAATACTTTACATTGAATTCGGAAAGACCTTATCAATCTGTATCTGTGTACGTATCAGAAACGTAAGCTAAAATTCTAGATAAAACACTTCCAGCATACACTACTACAGCTTGGTAGAATTTCTTAAGCCAAGAGCAAACTACATATAAGCCATTTTTCTCATTTATTATAGAAGCACATCAAATTAACTGAGTAGTACTGAAGCCGGGACTGAAATGGAATTCTGGTATAGCCTAATTTTGTGTAAGCATCCAAAATATACAGATCTGATTTTTTTGTTTTGTTTTAATAAACAGAAGATTGAGGGTGCTTATTTCTGCTACAGTAAAAATGGTCCTGAACCACTAAAATTATTTTTTTAGAATTAGTCCACTTATAATAAAATATTTTTGTGGGCGTTCCTGAAATATAAGAATATGTTTTAAATGTTCGGTGTTCAAGCATATCTCAGAAGATAGATTTAAATCTATTATTAAGAAGACCTTCCAATCGTTAGTGCCTATGAATACAAGCACTGGCTACAGCAGATGGAATTAATTTCATCATGTTTTTGCAATGTTGCTGTTGAGGTTCCAACAATTCCTGTATTTACAGATTTTATTCCATTGCTTCTGTCCTAATAACCAGTACTTGCACAGTACATCCTGACCATAAAACTATATTTCTGAAGAGATTAATACCACCGCATCAGGAAAGCCAAATAAGCATTTTTACAGAAATATAAAACTTCATTAAAGTTGTTTCTGTATCTATTAACTGTACAGAAAGGGATTTTCAGAGACCACAGTGCACAGCTGCAGTCTATTTAGTAAAATGATGAGAAAACACTTCTATGGTTCCCTGGTTTTGGAGAGGAAGAGGTAACGATTTACTTCCCATTTCAGGAAATTTCTATTTTGAAACAAAAATAAGAACAATTACATTATTTACAATAAGTTTTTATGTCTGCTGAAAAGTCAGAACATCACATAAGACAGTCAATTATACTCCAAGCTGGAATTCCAAGACAGAATGTAAAAACAAGTGTTTACACAAACTACGAAATCAGCTGTGTATATGTGCAGGTTTATTACTAAGGACCAAAACCCCTTCTATTCATACTATACCAAGTTTACAAGCATTTGTCACTTAGTTTGAAAATGCAGCAGATCTCCCAGTGTTCCAGACTGCTCTATGGACACCGAAAAGCACAATCACAAGTTTCAGGAAAGAAAAAGCTTTTTCAAACAAAACCAGAAGATTAACTAACCTCCAAGTATTTAATTACAGAGGGATTGTAGTCTATGGTCTTTCGGTTCACAGCTTTTCTCATCCGCTTTCCATCAAAAGTAAGCTGTTGCATTGCTTGCTGCTGTGCAAAATCAGGTCTTTTGTAGAACAACTGCCGAGGTGCCTGGTGCTGGAACCTCGGCATATGGAAAAATCGGGGCGGGGAGCCGATTTCTGTGGCCATGGCTGTCTCCTTTCTGAAAGACGGCAAAAAGTGGAACACTAGGTTATTACACAATAATGACAAAAGTCCCATATTAGTATCTCTACTAATTTAGGTTTACAAGGATGAATAACAACTTCATAAAACACTGTTTATTGGGAAGAAATATTCACAGGTTCCTCTGAACAATTATTACTCTTCCCCTGTGCAACATGACACTGACACTGAAGTGGTTAAGTACTTTGTTCTCTATCAAGAGGAATTCTGTATTGAAACAGATCACTATAAAGTTTGCTTTACCATCCCTAAACTAGAACTGCACAGGGAAAAAAACGTGCTCAGTAAAAACAGTACAGGTAAATGCAAGAAACAGTAAGACCCTTCAACAGAAGATGGTATTTCATATTCAATATACAACAGGAAACATGACATCAGTTACAAACTAATTTAACTACTGACAAGGAAAAAAGTTTTAAAGGGCTGCCTCAAAACCTTATTCTAGGACACCTGAAAATAAAATTATATTCCCTTTACATAACTTATAGTGAATATACCACAGACTACATTCTACCTGTAGGTATTACTTTCAATTCCATTATCACAAAAATACATGGATTACATATTTATCAAGGTTTGATAAATGTAACTGAACATAACTTCCCCTACAAGAAGTCCCACTGAGAACATTAAGAAAATGTGAGGGACGAGGAAAAAAATTTCAATATTCAGATTTTTTTCTGACACAGGGAAATGAGTCCAAAACCTAATTTTTCAGTCTGTAAAATCCTTAAATAATGAGATCAACCACAGCAACTTCTCCATAGCTGAAAAGTACAGTATACACTGTCTTTATAGTATACACTAACTTGAGACTAAGTAGTGACACATTCTGAACCAGTGAAAGCTCAAACTTAACGTTCAACTTGTACTCCTGCCCCATCCTGAACTCCCAGTCTGACAAAAAATTTAAACCAAAATAAACTGGCACTGTCATCAAAGGAATGCAAAAAGGCTGAGAAACCCTCCTTTGCACGAAGGCTAAAGTGTTTACACAGAGTGAAAAGTGCATTTAATAAAAAGAATGGAAATAAAACTGGTAGAATTTAAAAAAAAAAGTTGAAATAATCCATTTGCAAATTCATGAATGTATTGTCCTATTAAAAGTACTCATATCCTCAATGTGAAAGAGTTGAAAAGTTATTTCAATTGTCAGTCTTAAAATCTTTTTTATTTGCTTTTTTGATCCCAATAATTGAAAAACATTTCCAATTTTTAAACAGAAAAATAAAGCTAAGATAGAAATGCTAGACATAAAAGAGGGTTTATAAGTAGTGCACAGTTTGATTCTCCTTAAGAGGCTCTTTATAACTCCAAGGAGCAGGTTGCTTTAAATATCAGAGTTTGTTGGCACAGGGCAGGGATTAACCTTCACAGGCTTTGCAAACCTAGGCTTTCCACTGGTAACGGAAAGTGTGTCAGGCCAGCTACAAACAAGCCATCTCTGACACCCAGCTGTTAGCCAGACCAACAATGCTTATGTACAACAGGGAAAAACTGAACTAGAGCCATTACAACTATTCTCCATTCAAGACAAACAAGTCTAAACTAAACCAGCATGTTTCCTTACATGAGGTAAGGGCATTTAAGACTTTTGGCAGAAGTAGCACCTTTTAGGAGACTAACACAAGGTATCAAAACTTTCTCATGCAGAAAGTATGCTAAGTACCCCTAACACTACCTCAGATTCTCCTACAACTCATCAGAAGGCAGCTAACTGTTGTACAGAAAGTTTCAGGTGTTAATTCTCAAAGGTAAAATTGAAAGGATACTAGTGGTTTTATATCAAATAAGAGAAAGCAGCTGCTTCAAATGAGCCAAGCAAGCTGGCATTAAACACGCAAGTTAATTTATAAAGTCTTTTTAATGTAGTTTTAAAGCTTATGCATTGCTCATGAAAAAAAAAAATAGAGAAAATTTCCAGTACCAATCTCTTTCAAGTCTACACCCCTCTACCAACTAGTGCTTTAAACCAGATGGAAAAAGATATTTTTTCAGAGCCACACATCTATACTCTCTTATGAACAATGTAAAAATACATTTCAAGAACTAAGACCAAGACTGCAGACAGAGATATATGCTGGGGCTTCCAAAAAGACTTTTCAATATTTGCAAGAAAACATTACATTAAAACACCTTTTTAGAGAAGCACTCCAAGCAACGAGTTAATTAATCTTTTATTCTCATCTTTCAGAAAATACAATCTCCTGAAGAAAAT
Source organism: Stercorarius parasiticus (assembly GCA_013396915.1). Taxonomy (NCBI): domain Eukaryota; kingdom Metazoa; phylum Chordata; class Aves; order Charadriiformes; family Stercorariidae; genus Stercorarius; species Stercorarius parasiticus. The sequence goes on along the minus strand of VWZL01005238.1, from coordinate 61,345 downwards.
TTTTCAGTTACAAACATAGGTAACTAACACATTAGCTATGATATAGATCAATTTAGATTGGAAATACCCAAAACTATAGCAAGCACTTAAATATATTCACTTAATCAACACCAGCAAAAACTACTGTTTAAAAGACGACCAAAGGCATAAACATGTTAATTACACCTCTTCACACCTACAGACCCTTCCAAGTTCATGATTATGACAAGACAACACATGACATTTCGACTACAACAACGTGACAAGGAAAATGACACGGCATTAGGAAAATGATGGGTTTATGTTCCGTTTACGTTTTAAGCTGTTTTGAGATCACTGCCTCTATCACAAAAAGCCTCCTACTTGCAGTTACAAACTTTGGAAAAAGATTTTTGTTTACCCAGCCGCTCATGATCACTTTCTTCTAATAAGGCCCCAAATATCATGCTTTTATTCATATAATAATATAATATTATCAGAGGGACATGGCTACAGAACAGGAGTTAAAAATGGGAAAAAAAAAAAAGGATGACCTTATACACAGGGCAGCATGGTGTCACAAAATAGATGGATTTGTGGAATTCATTTGCTTTTTAAAACAAGGTATTAGCATACAGTATTAACCCATTACAGAAAAAGGTTACCATTTTGCTCCTACTCAAATAAGGCTACAAAAATAACACTTGCATTTCACCTAGTAACATTGTTATCATCTTATTTGGGTATGCCTGTTTCTTTAATAATCAAAATTGCAGTAAGTTTTGAAAACTGACAGATTTGGACTTTGCTGTCCAAAATCATGCAATCAAAGCAATTCACACACAACTTCACTAAACCAAAACAAAATAAATTCAGCTACTCAACATAAAAATAACCAAAGCATCCTTCTACACTGGTTTAATCAGCTAAAGTTTGGAGAAAGAGAGAGTCATGGCTTATATTAAATCCGTCACTTCTTACAGATAGTTCAATACTAAAAGAAAAAAAAAATTACCTGATTTACATATAAACTTGACAAATTTTATATGGTTTACCCGAAAAGTAAAGATCATTACTAATTAAGTGCAATCGCTGGTAACTAAAACATGCTTGCCTATTTAATAGTTATTTTTCTTTGAAGTGAAAGCAACTTGGATGCAGTACAGTGAGTAATAAGCTGAACAGGCAAAAGAAAAGTACGTTTCCAAATGGTAGAACAGGCAGCTTTTCTCCTGAGGAGTGCCAGTGAGAGTTACTTTGCAAACCCTACGCTGCCCACTACAACAGAACACACTGCAGCTTCAAAGACATTCCGCTGAAATAGCTAAACCAGCAAAAGGAAAAGAGGTGCTAAAAATTTCCTGAGTGTATCTGCATACTACTTCTTTAAATGTGTATTAGACAGTTAAACAAAGTATGTGGAGGCTTTAAAGCAAACATTTTTACAGTGTAACAGAAACAGTGAAAATTGGCAGTGATTATTTGCATTGCAACAGCACATTGGAGTCCAAAACAGGGTTCAAGACATTCAGTGAAAAAACACTATCAGAGAAGAATCACCTCAAATTTCCAAGGCAGACGGACAAGAACACCAAAATGCAAAGTCAGCATAACAAGTTTATTGTGCAATACATCAGCAGCAAACGCCATCTGTCTTTGATTATACAAGCACCTTTACATCTGTATTACAACATTTCTGTAAATTCAAAAATCTGATTGTAAAGAGCCACCTCTGAAAAAAAGTGCCACCGCATTTTTTAATTTGGATATTAAGAAATCTGTAAGCACATCTGAATAAACACACCTGTTCTGAAAAAAAAAATAAATTAACATTATTCATTCCCCTCTTTTACAGAGTATCAACACTGAGTTCCAAAAAATTACTCCTTTCTTTCATCCTTTCGAAGAATGGGCATCTCTGCTCTGGAGACCAGCAGTGGATCCTTCCATGGCTTCCCCTTCCTGAAATATTCACACTATTTTCAGGAAAGCTCTTTCTTGGTCTCAACATCCAGCCTTTTTCCTTACCTGGGAATTGTACCTCTTCCCAGTGCAAAAGAATTATGTGGAAGGATATATTCCAGACATTAAATGTTCTATTTTTGCCACTTTCAACAATTTTTTCAGGTTTTAGAAAAGAAAAAAAAAGAATTAAACATGCACGTACACACATCATTTCTCCACTACACAGGGACAGAGCCAGCCATCCTGGTTAAGGGCTGAGAAGAGTGAGAGAGACAGACTCGCAGGCATTTGTTGAAAGTATAAAATCACCAGGTAGGAGGTTACATAGAAAAAGGATTCCTCATTTTTGAAAACCAGGCAATCTTAAATACCTGGTCTTCCCAATATTTTACACTGTCTTCTGCTCTTAAACTGAGCTTCTGCTCTATGTGGACGTCACCGTTTTTCTGAAGAAAAGATTGATCATAAGTTTCCTTCACAGTACATCAGATAACTCCACTCCGAAAACACAGAAAAATTACGAAAAAGTTATGCCAATTTGCTGATCTAGTGCAGAATGTATTAATTTGACCAATTCCTTGAATTGCTTTGTGTTTCAATCTCCCATTGTACTGGAAAAACATTTAATCATATTTACAAAACAAGATCGCTTAAAGTCTGAAAATTGTACATCTGTGTGAGGCACACAAGTGTCTCAAATAATTTCAGAAGTACTTTTTTTTTTTAACAGTCCTTTTTTAGATCATAGATTTTGGACAGATAAAGCTGCTTCATCAAGAGTGCTACATCTAAACAAATTTAGTCCAGAAAGCTGCTATAGAAATGTAAATCAAGAAAGATCTATAACTAGATGATATATTTCCCTCTAGTTATGAAAGATAATGGCTGTCTTAAGCAGGAATATAAAACCAGTTAAAAAAACCCAAAACATTCTCACCTTCAAAGTCACTCTGTGACCTGTCTTGACTTCGGAACCGAGTTAACAGAATGCCACTTTTTGTAAAAACAGCATATGCCCCAGTGGTAAGGGAAGTTTTGCATTTCATTGACCAATGCACAATGAAGTGCAAAGTTGCCCAACTTAGCCCTGTGATCATGAAATATTTTTGTCAATAGCAGACAAAAAACCTTGTAACAGTAGAAAAAAATTGCATACAGTTCTCATCCTTTGAGTATTTAACTATCTTATTTCCACTTTTGAATTACATCAGGCACAGCAACAGCATGTAGTTTTCTGCATTTCTGTATGCAGATCACCAGAAATCTTCTACAAGACATGCAGACATGAGTATAGTAAGTTTAAACCTCAGAAAAATAAGACCATTCTTACAATCTGAGAATAGACTCCTTAATTATACACAGGTGCTGGAGGTCCATAACACACCAAATCACAAAACTTAAGACAAAAATACTGACCTGTATTGTACCAGACTGCTATTAACATTACTGCTCTCTGCAGCAAGCAGATTTCCACAGGGCTCTACTGCTCTACTCCTCCCAACATACATTAGCATCCATTCTCTATTGTTTTCTATTTGTGAACTTTCCTAGAAAAGGGTTTTAAATTCTGACTGTGCAAAGTGGAGGGAAAAGGATTTGGCAACTTTCCCCATTCCAGTCATTCTATTCCGACAGGCAAACACACTATGCCCAAGAACCTCTGAGCATACAGACAAATGAAGACATCTAAAAGCCCAAGGGAGAAGGCGATATCAGGGAAAAAAAAACCCCAAACTTCAAACAGCCACTCTGAAAGTCTCAGATTACAGAGCCTGGGGGACAACCTTCAATAGTTGAGTCTGCTTACATGCACATAAGTTACAGGCACATTTAACACTTTCTTCAAATTTTGGATTTCTAGTGCTAAATAAATACCTAATAATCAAACAAATCTTAAACATTCCTCATTTTATGCTCAAACTAAACATTTGACTCATTCCAATTTACAGAAGACAGGTGCTTACATAAATCATAGAAAAGTCAAAATACTTTAGTTCACAGGATGCAAGAGGCAGGTCCTGCTTTACCACTTTGGCCACAAGTAAACCAGCCTAGAACAATTCCCTTTCTGCAGATCACAAAAGCAACTTGTACAGCAGGTTTCTTGAAGTGTACTTCAAAACAAATACAGAAGCAACCAATTACTTAGAGGATGTCTGGCAGAGTGCACCTAAACCTCAGTTAGAAGATGCACAGGATTTGGTCTGCCCCCATGATTTTGATAGTTTTGCTTCAAGTTAAATTTACTTGCAGTATTTTAATAATTTTTCAATAATAAAACAGTATCCATCCTCCCTCTAAACGACTAGTGTATTCCTTCATCTTGACTCCTGCTTAGCATTTGTCAAGACCTGCATTCAGTTTATAACCAACCCAGACTGTCTTTTGCTATTGTGAGTCACTACGATAACAGCAATTCATCTTAACTGACTAAAATACATCCAGCTTGGTTTTCATGCTGAAGTGATGACTGATGCTGCCTGCCTTTAGAGCTACCATTGTGTCAGGAAACAAAACACATAACATTTGAGGATGACAAATACAAAAAAAAAACCCCAACCACCCACCAAGAAAGGAAAGCAGTTTAAAAGCAAAAAAGGCCTCTCATGCTAATTTAGATGCTAATCCTAAATATCAAGATACCTTTCTATCAGGACCTGCTGAACTAACACTAATCTTGGGGGGGGGAGGGGCAGGGGGGGAGGGGGTGTGTGTAAGTCACTGCTGAATCTGCTTGGGATACTCCTAGTTTCAGCCAATATGCAGTTGTTCTTATTTATGAGATCATATTGTTGGCTCATATTCAACTTGGCTTTCACTGTAACTCTCAGGTTCTCTTCAGTGAGACTGCTATTCAGCCAGTCTCTTTGCAGCTTGTACAAATCCATGAGGCTATGCCCGGACACGGAGAACTCTGCACGTCTCCTTGCCAATCTTCAGGTTTCTGCTGACCCATTCCTCAAGCATACCTAGGTCACTTACAAGTGCTACTGTTTAGGCACATAAACCCCAGATCACCAGACTATCATCATCTTTCCTCCTCAGCTCACTTACGATTGAACTGGAACTTCACTGGACTCTACAGATAAATTATTATTTAGGAACTGAACAGAAGAAATGTGGTCATTTTGCTTTCATTTTTCTATATGTGGCCTCTGGCAAGAGACAACTCCTTAGAAGACTCAAGCCCTCATTTGTAAAAAAACCACACAAACAGCAGGGAATAAGAGGGAACAAAAAGCGGCAATAACTCCTACAAAAAAGTCTTCAGGGAACTTCATGATCAGTGGAAGGGAAAAAGGACTAGAAGGACTAGAGCAGTTTGCAGGACTAAAGTAGGGAAACACAGCAACCAGGATCTTTGTTTCAGAAACGATCTACTCAGCTTCTGATGATAAAGAGAAGAAAGCCCACACAATCTAACAGTTTGATTCTCTTCACACTATGGAACAGAAATATAAATTTTAATATATTAAACGAAGTTGAGTACCTGAGTCCCTAAGAGTTGCAAACTCAATGCTGACAAGAACATAGCAAAGTCTTTTTAGTAAGACTTGGGAATTAGTAAGAGTTGTAATTTGTTATAAAGATTCACCTTTCATAACCGTTATCTACTGAATGCTTAACAAACATATCCAGAACTCTTGCAACTTTTATGTAAAAGCAAATGTTGAAAGTATAAAAAGAGAAGAACTAAGAAAATCTCTACTTTGTGACCTTTTTTTTTTTCCTTCCCCTTAGTGTTACCTGGGCCAGTCTTCTGACGAAGCAATGCTATTTGCCATACCAGTTTCTGGGTCAAATAAAGGTAGAATAGCATCTTAAGCTCCATAAGGGGGAGCAGAAGGAAGGGAACTAGTGCTATCATGCGTGATCATGTGAAAAAACGTGCCTTTATGTACTAAGTGTAAGAAGGTAAAACAGCCCCACAACTAAAAGCAATGTTTTTCAGTAGTGATTAACAACATTTCAAAGGTTCTTTTTCTACTTCTCTCTCCAAAAAGAGATTTTATAGTTTGGTAGAACACTTCAAGACAAAATAACTTCTTTTTATTTAATTGCATATTTTAATGGTAAAAGCCATTGTAAAACACATGGCTAACTCGCACCCAGAAGCGGAGGCTTTGTGTGACAGAGCCTTCATCTTCTGGACATATCAAGATTATTTACATACTTCATGTATTCAATAAAAGAAAAAATACTAAACACTTTTACAGACATACTGCAGAATAAATGCCATATAACATCCTAGCCCACAGTATTTTCCTAGCAATATCCAAGGAGATTTTTTTCCTTAAGTGTTTTTGATTCTTTTTTGATAAAAAGATGTAGCAGATGCACACAGAAAGATTTGTCCAAGACAGACATTTGTTTCTTATCCCCAGCAAACCAAAACTCAAGTTTCTCAAGCAGTTAAATGAGCAGCTATGTTTATAGCAAAAGATGCAAATTAATACCTACAGTTGCTATGCCCAGACACAGCTAGTATAGAGACACCATTAAGCAAGAGGAGTGGAATTGGAGAGAACAATTCAAACCTTATCACATCACACAATGCTGCTAAGCCTTATGGACCCTGCTAGAGAAATGCAAACCATACTTAATGCTCCCCATTATTTACTTTATGGTGAATCAGAGAAGTTTAAAACAAACAAAAAAACCCCAAACCCCATCAACCAAACAAATACCCCCAAAATTATGGAAATAGCAAAAGAAAACAGAACTTCTAAATTACTTTGATCAAGTAGAGTTCTGATCGTAGACCATCTATGTGAATAAAGACAGAATTCAAGAGTGCGGCTTCCCAAAATCTGCTCCAGTTAAGATTTAAATGTCTAGTGTAAATGCAAACTACTCTTTTGCCACAGTTTGGTGTGGAAGATCAACAGACAACCCCTGTTTGCTACTGGTTAGGCTAAAAACTGTTTAATACAATGAGGAACAAACAATGGGAAAAAATAAACTGTGATAACTATTCTAATTTTAAGATCTCAGTGTTTAAAAGTCTACATAACATCACTCAAGCAGTTTGTAAAGTTTCGTCAAGAAACACGCCTATTTTAAAACCTAGTCAATGTAGAGATTCTTCTACAGAAAAGAACTTTCAATACTATAATGCTTTCTAAGTTGATGGCTGATGTATATACCACTGGCTCACACAACTGACAATTAATTAGACATACACTTGCTTTTAACTGGAATCACACAGACAGCTCTTCCAGAATAAAAGATTTCTGGCCTTTCCTTGTCAACTATGAGGCATGCAAATGCCTGTACACAATTATAAAGATACATATACACTGCTCAACGACCACATTCAAGCTTCTTTACTAAAGAGCCTTCACATTTACCATTTAGTACTGTTCAATAAAAGCATGTGTTCATCATCTCTACCAATACATTCTTCAGTAAAAGAAATTCAAGTTCACATAAATCAACCCCGCACAAAGCCCTTCCAAGAGCTGGGGTTTAGCATAAGTTTTTCCCCAATTACAGGAAGACTTAAGCTCCCCATGGGAATGACAATTCAGTAGAAGCACATGCCACCAGAGAACTTCAGTTTTGAAAACCAAGTTCTCCAAAAGTCTAAAATCCCTTGGCCTTTCTTTACTACTTTGTACTGCCTGCCTTGAGAACATCAGCAAGCTTCCCCAGCAAAAGCAGCACTTCAGTCAACAGTTCCAGGTCAATATTTTGAGCTGGCAGCTGTGGTTTATTATATTAGTCCAGAGTCTAAAAAAAGATATTATTAGAAATAAATAATTTGCTTATTTATTACGTTTCAATTTGCTGAGAAGACCAAAATATTTTCATCCACCAGTAGAACAAGACTGCAAAACCTGTTTTGATGACTGACTCAATTATGAATTTAACTCCAAAGGGCATAATTTAGGAACAGTACAAACATTGCAGAATGAACATATTATATGAATGCTTACTCAGTCTGCAGTCCTCCTACTTGTAAATTTGGGCAATCTATAATTTGTCTTGTGATGTTATCACAAAGTTTCACTAGTCTCTGCAAAGAAGCGTAATGATTTGCTTACTAGCATGCCCAATAGGAAGAAAGGCATTTTCAAAGTTAACTGGCAATTTTTACCGGGGCTGGGGGAAGGAAAACAATGGTAGGAAGCGCAACTGCTCATCATGATCCCACAATTTAACTGCAACAATAGCTACTGAGTGACCTTCGGCATTGTGTAAAGAGGATTGCTGAAATCAAGTTCCATAATGACCCGAACCCAACCTAAAAAACTGCTGACATGAAAAAAAAGCAGTCCTGCCTTGACCCCAATTGCATGTTCCTGTCCTACATTACACTTCCTTTAAACCAGCATGAGTATCTGGTGACCACACTAGACATCCACCTAAGAAATTGCTCTGTGTTAAGATACCCCTTTTGCTAACATTAGTCAAAAGCCAGAACAGCTTCTCAGACAACTTACTATGGAGCTCCAGGAATGCCTCTACTGACACAGGAGAAAAACATCAAATGACCAGAAGCAGGGGAAGTTACCACTTTGGGCTGCAATGACAGTTTAGATGACTGCAAATGTACACTGGGCAGGGTAGAACCGCACCATTATGCGGTCATCAGGCTGTAAGTCAAGCACTTGCATCAGCTGGAGCTGTGGCACTACTTGTCCAACTCAAAGTGCAGCTCCTGCCAGACTCAAATTTGCAGATGAATACTCATACACCCACGGTAAAATACCAATGACTGCGTTGCCAAACTGTTACCACTGTTTCATGTTCATAATGAACATGAAAACTACACCAAACCTGTAACATATTAGACTCATTGTTATCCAGCCTCTGGCCTCCCTTTAGAAAAAGGACAATTAATATATTATTTTGTATCATGTTTCTTTTGGTTTTGGGAAAATGTTTTAAAGCAACCCTCCAATGTTTTAACTCAAGAAACATGGAATATTTCAAGTATCACTGTGCTCATCTTGAAGTATATAAAACACTAATACACAGAACTTACCAGTGTCAACATATTTACACTTAAAATTGCAAAGCCGCTTTTGGCCTGTCCTGCCACACCTTTCAACTCAGGGCTACTCACTTTTGGGTAAAGTTACAGGTGAGTGACTAAGAGCAATCTAAACTCAAGCTTCATGACCAACTGCCTTGAATTAAAACTTGGTACTAAATAAACATGATCTTAAACATTTAGGGACGTATTTCATAAAGAGCTAATATATCTGCTACACTAAGAACAGAGCACACTGTCTCTTAGCACGTGGTTACAGTCACTCAGTGCAGCGCAAATCAATGCTACGGCACAGATGGATTGCTCCCATCTCCTCCTGTTTCCCTTGGTAGTTCCAGAACTAGCGTTTCTAAGACACAGGCCAAAACAGAAAACTGAGCCAGATTAAAAACAAACAAACATGGTACTTCTGCTCACAGAAAGGCCCCCCCCATACAGCTGCCTGCACCATTTTATGAACTGTAGTACCAAGAATATTATGATTTTAATTATTTAAAAGAACTAAAAAACTCTAGGTTACACCAAGTTTACAACTCCACTGATAACATTTTCAAAACTTCAAAAGTTAATAGAATCTATTTCTTTGAACCAGCACATTTCATTATGGTGAAGACTAAATAACAGCAATGAGTTCATGACAAGCATGTCGTTGTTCTTCGTATCAAAATTAGCTAATTAAAAGTAAACAGAAAATTAGAAGTGTTCAGATTTAACAACAGTGCATGGGAAAAAAATCCTATTTAAATGAAATTGAAAATAAACTTTTAACTCCTTTTTTGATAGAAAAAAATGCATGAGGGTTACTTCTTGTGGTGTACATGTCCAGAGAGGAAGAGGTGTTTCCATTTGTGTCTGAAGAATGCAAAAACCTGCTTATAGTTTTTATATTCTATGTATGTACAGAACATCTCCATGTAATTGTTTGAAACAACACTTGTATACAACACAAAAGTTTTATCAGGGTTAGTTAACAGCAAAGTTTAATACTGTAGAGCAAGTCTTTCTTCCTACAACTGAGAGAAATTGTGATAAAAGCACAGGCTCATAAAACTGCTTGGAAAAGAACTCCCATTTCCTGGTAAGACTTCATTGCAACTTACTCAGTACAATCCATTATTATTACACCTGGTACATTTTTCAATCCTTAAAGTATATTTACATGGATTTTCAGCACTAAAGATTATCTCCCAATATGGAAGTTGGCGCTTATTCTTTCTGTTCAACAAAGTATCTTAATGAACGTATACAGCTTCCTAGATAAACTGGGATCTGTTTATCATGGCCATTCTTGCTACATTGAATCATACTTCTCCCATTTTATAATTTGGTGCAGATGTAAACCAGGAACAATACCAGTTAGCTGAGTTTCAAAGTGCAAAATAATTTGGTCTCTAGTATCCCTCAACATTCAGAGAATGCCTTACAAATTGTAACTGTGATCACTCTAAGCAAATAAGAAGGAACTGTACCAAAAAAGCACAATGGCTCAAGGGAAAGTATCAAGTCAGTAGTAGATTTAAGCTAATATGTTCTCACTTGTGCTTAAAGTATTAAAGAGTACTACAGTTTTCATGTTTCTTTCTGGGTTAGTTTGTGTTTGCTTGGGTTTGTTTTGGTTTTTTTTTTCTTCTTTAAACCAAGTCCCCTTTAGACAAGGCAAAGAAGCTTGAAATAAAAACTTTTAAAATAAGCAAACAATGAAGGGCTGGAATATTTAGCCACTTTCCTAATTACAACCTCCACAAAAACGCAGGATTCTACTATGCTATAACGCATTCAGGCCTTACCTTTTCCCACCACAAACTTTAATCTACATTATCACAAACCGAAGAACAATTTTAATCAGTATTTCACATCGCGGTACATGCACTGCCTTTATACTAAACATGTTATCAAAAGTAATATTGCACAATGTAAGAGAAACTAGCTTTCTTTCTTTCCTGGTAAATATATACTTCATATTACATTTCCAGTTTCACAACAGAATGATTGGTACACTCAGCATGAATGTGGAGAGCTGGCTGAACCAGAAATGACGTTCTATTAAACACCGAGTAGTTTTTTAAATACTAGAGAGCAAGAATGTATTGTTGGTAAGTTTAGCACCATTTTAAAAATATGACATCATGGATGCTCTAAACTGAAGCGAAATGAACAATAACAAAATACAAGCAACAAAATTATTTAGCTATCAAAAGTCTACTTCTCTGCTCTTACTTTCAGAGATTCTCTGTAAGAGAAGAAAACCAAGGTTATTTTAAGTTTTTAATCTTCTGAAAGCTCTTTACCATATCCCCTCCCCACCATTAAGCTCTAACAATGCCCATTTTAACTAAGGTGTACATATGAATGACATTTCTTCTTTAACTATACCATCCAAACCTGCATATCTGCATTTTTACTTTGTATAAAACTTTCAATAAGAAAACGATACAGTATCTGGAATGAAAATACAGCAAATAAAGAAGAAATTTTGTAAAATTCACAAGCACACTACAGATAAAATTTTCAGCTTGTTTTTACAACTTTCCTGCACAAAGATTTGAGTAGTTTTCCTAGTTGTAAGCTAGAGTAATATCTGGGCAAGGCTAAAATTATTTTCATTTCAGTGTTAGTGAACCAACTATGGAAATTCCCTAGATATCAACCCCACGGCTAACAAATTCAAAAAAGTGAAATATTTTGCGTGGAATCATCTCAGTAAAAAGTTAAACTGTACTCCTTTCATATCCCTACTCAACCAAAAGTCTTTTCCACGACTTTTTTTTTTTTCATGTGAGTCAGAGACTAAGACATCTCCTAGGGATTGGAACAAAACAGAAGCTTTCTCATTCCCTCCTCAGATCAAGGCCTCTCTTTGTTGCAGCCAAAGGCGGCATTTCTAGAACCTCTGTCTCAAGTGCAATTTAGGATTACTACGTTACTACTTCCTGTGCTAACCTCTGCTGCTAACAGGAATACAAAACTGATGAGAAGTTTTCGATTCCAATGGTCCAAACAATCTAATGTTTGCTGCTGCAAGGATTCAATGGAGGACCAAAACTTCAGGTAACAGTGAAGGACTTCAACTGTTTATAGTGACTGACACTTAATTTAAAAGGTTTTAGCAACTCTAGGAGTACTGAATTAAACATATGCTAGTTACTAGCACCTAACATTCTCTACAGCTCAAGGAGATTTGGTTTTTTCCCTGTCCTCCACTACTTATTTATCAAAAATGATGCTCCTAATATTATCTGGTAGCTCCATCCACTTCTGAAACAGCCAAATGCAGGAAGGTCGTGTAAAGCTTAACTTCTAAACTGTAGAGCAGTTGGGCAGAGAACTCCAAAAATGCTAACAGCAAAACCATCAAAGACAATACAGATTTTTCTTACTGTGCTGAGAGTGTTTACATGACAAGTCTTTCAACTACATTTTCAGGTCTTCCCATTAAAAATACTACAGCACAACTCAACAAGGTGTTAAGAACCAGACTTTTAAAATGTTTTATGATTATATGGTCTTATATTAAAGACAATGGCAGAATATTGCAGCAAACTATTGAGAAGTAAAAGTCAATTTAGTTAATAAAGAATTCAGGAAAAGGGAACCCGAAAATATTTTAACATAAATATGTTGTTTGCATACTATAAACTTTCTGACAAATATGTATGTAGTGCTGCCTTTCTTAAAGGAAGGATAAAACAATTTGAGTTAGGAAAAGTACAAAAGGATAAAAGTCTGTTGCAAGGAGAAGCATGAGGGACTAATGTCTACATAGGAAAACAGATTCCCAAATACTACTCACAGATTATGATTAAGGATATAATGAGGTACAAAACCAGTACAGTACAGAACTACTTACCTATGACAACTTTTGTAAGACAAAGAGACATGCTCAAGTGAGTTATTTCAAAATACTGTATTTGAAGACATACAGCTATCTACTCATAACAAAGCAGCTAACAGTCAGTAAGTGAGAAATAACATCCATCTTCAAGGAGGCACAAAGTTTAATCAGTTCTCTCAAACCGAAAAATGCTAAAGGATTTTTTCGAATTTAACAGGTCACCTAGGTTTGCTACACATGCCATAACGGTAGACTGGTGGGATGTGCCACCCTATCATCATTAAATCCATCCACCCTTCCAGAATAAGCAAGTGCCTGCTACACAAGGCTGTATCTACCCGTAACGGCCAGGGTTTCCCAAGCCGCATTTTCAAGCGGTCACAACCCGATCTCCGCTCAAATCCAAGGCTGAGAAAATAATATTGTTAAAAAAAAAAAAAAAAAAGACAAAGTAGAAAAAGACAGGACTGCGAGAGTCGGGCGAGGCCACCACCAGAGAACTATACAGCAGGCAAAAAAGGGGGCCACATGCTTGCTCTCAGCCCCAGCTCTGGCCACCACCTCAGCCCTCCAGCACACCCCACCCCACCCCGTGGGCCCGGCACCGCGGAGCCGGGCCCTGCGCTCACCTCATCCCGCGGACGAGGCCTGGGCCCCGCGCTCCCGAGGGCGTCCCAGCCCGGCGGCCCCTCANACCCCGACTCCGCGCCCTGTCGCCCCGCCACCCCGCCTCGTCCCGCCGGCCCCGGAAGCCGCCGTCGCCGCCTCACGAGCCCCGGCCGCGTCCGGCCGCCATCTTCCTCCCCCCACCAGCGACCGGGCGGCTCACGCGCCCTACGTCACCACGCTCAGCAGCGCGAGCAGGTGGCCTCCTCCCTCCAGCGGCCAGTGCGCAGGCGCGCGTGGCAGGGCGCGCGCGTCTTCCGCGAGCCTCCCCGCGTGCCGCGAGGTGCGCCTGCGCCGCCGGAAGCTTCACTCCCCCGGTAGGCGCCAAGCGGTGCGTGCATGCGCGCTGGGGGGCGGCGGGCCTGAGGGGAGCCGCGCCCGGCGTCCCGCTCGCCTTTTCTTGAGGGAAAAGGATGACCAAAATTCAAGCCGTGGCTGGGAAGCTGTACCCACGGGCCTCCCCCGGGCCTGGGCTTTGGGCAGCAAGGCCTCTGCCGGCTCCAGCCTCTCCGAAACAGGTAGTACCATCAGCTGGGCAAAATATCGCCTCGCTTCGTGTTAATACTCCACACGGTCAGCGCACAGCTACAATTGGATCGCACCTCACGCAGTTCCCTTGGAATTTAGTTCCTCTTTCCTCGGCCTAATCACCAGGTATCGAAGCACAACAGTCAAGAACAATTAATCTCAGTGCTCATAATTATCTGTGGAGGATGGTGCAAATCTTCTGAGATCACTGTCATATCACTAAGTCTGTTACACACCCTGGGAGTCTTACATTAGCTTACAACAAGTAGTAATGCTTACCAATTATTATTACGTCCTTTTACCCAGAAGTGTAGGTAAAGAGGTCTAAAGTGATGGGGTTTTTTTTAATAAAAATGAGTTCTCATTAAGATATGAGAGCTTGTGTATTTAAAATATGAAAATGTCTTAAAGCTGCTCGAACAGAAACGTTTTACAGGGCAAACCGAATTACAACAGGAGCAGCTACTGGAAAGCAATTCTCGTATCAAAAGGGGCCACAGAGCTCTATAAAATAAAAAATTTGCCACAACACCTTGCTTTTATCTTTAGTTATAATTATTCTGATCCAGTTAAAGTTACTGTGGTTAATTAAGAAGGCATGTGTGGTTTATTGGCTTACAGGAGACATCATGCCACTAAAGCACAGAAATAAATGGTATTTGCAGTGAGGCACCGTGCCTCAGCTGAGGTAGCCCAAGCAGTTGTCATCAACCAGCTCAGCCTTCCAGCACAGGAGCAACATTAAGTTTCCAGTAAGAGCTGAAATAATGCTATATTTCTCTCCCTTTTGCAACACCGGTGAAACTCTTTATTTCTTTTCTGAAACGGTACATAGGGTGGGTCCCTGCGATCACTTGGCAGAGAACAGGGGAGCAGAGAGGGAGATGCTGCCCAAAGGTTCTCTCATTATGACCATAGTTAATAATGCCTCTGACTGACCTGTCCTAAATTGTAATTGTGTTACTATGCACTTGGAGGCGCCAGATCTCCAACAGAGGTTAATAATCACAGGATCTGTTTATCAAAAAGGTCCTCGCTAATAAAACCGTAATATGCACCTAATGTTTATCAAACACATGGCCTTAATTAGAAATCTTTTTATTTACACTAAACAAGAATAGAAAAGTATTGAAGATGTCAATAAATCCAGTCCTCATCACACAATTAAAAAAAAAAAACAAAGCAAAAAAAACACGACAGAAATTGATGCCACCCATGACTAAACCTTCCAAGAGTCAAGAACAAGTTTCTCCATCTCTTTTAGAAGTTCACAAAAAAAAAAAAAAGTCGTCACAACAGAATCACGTTGAAAATTCCCAAATCCAGGAGAGAGATTTGGAAGAAACAAATACTTGAGCCACTGGGAAAAGGCTTTTCAGGTTCTGCAGCTCTCACAATACAGGCGCCCTTACCAACAGACAGGTGGAACAAAGGAGGAGGACGATGCTTGCCCTCCAGCACCCGTGGGTGACACGGCTCTGGGGTACCCTGTATCCACAGCTCCCCTCGCTCAGCCAGGAGCTGGGTTGGTCCAGTGGGCTGAGAAGTAGTCACAGTTTCCAGGTTTTTCTGCTCAGATAAAGGGGCTGAGGGTTAACCTTAGTACTGGAAGCTGCGTTTAGTCTGAATGTCGTCAAGAATCTGTTGTAATTCCTCATCTTCAAATCGGCCCTCCAGGCTGCAAGATTAGAATAATGAGGGTACGTTAACGGTTTTAGAAATCATCTCCCCCCAGATTCATTGCAGACAGCCATAATTCTCTCCCATTGGTCTCAAAACCAGCATCACCCACCTGTATGGTACTACCAGGAACCGCCTGTAACATTACTGTACAAATATCACTCTAATCCCTATGGCAGTGCCTCCTCTCTAAATGACAAAACTCCATCCTTCCCAGAACTATCTGCTGAATAATATCAAAATGTTTTATCAAAAAGGCAAGGCAGGTGCAAGTTTAAATAGACCTCTAAATGAAGTCCATATAGCCTCATGCTCACAAGCCAGTCCAGTCTTGCTATGAAATCTTAGCATCCAAGGAAGAAACTGTAATTCAGATGAGCATTTCATTCTCTCCTCTACCTCAGGCCATGAGGTAACAAATCAAGATATGAAGAAGTTACTGCTCCCCTGTACTTTATCCACAAAACAGTTTGTCACAGGAGCAATGTCATTTGCTCCCAACAGAAAACAAACCCCCAAAACCCAACCAAGCACAGCTGGGTGGGCTACGACTCCCAATTTAAGCTGTCTACACTTAATTAAGTAAATGTTAGAGGTGTCATTAGGAACACATACAAAGATTGTCTCGCTGTGGGATCAAGGGGTAGGTTTTCCATTAGCAGAGCTGGATTGGAGAGGGCATCTGCCCATAGCTGGCTTCAGATCACAGGGAAGTATAAAGCAGTCCTTTTACAATCTGTAAATGCTCACCTGGGAATCAAGGCTTTCGCTTCCTCAGCTGTCTCAGGACACAGGTTAGCCAAACACGCCAGCTCAAACTTATGGAGCTTTTTCTGGAGCAGCAAGCTGGAAGGAAAGGCAACAATTTGGTGAAATTAGAAGTAAGCCAGAAATACAAAAGGGCAAAACCCAAACCAAATAGCTATTTTTTTTCCTTCCACTCTGCCTTTGGCACCAAATTAAATGTTCTTTCAGGAACAAAGGCTAATTATATAACTGCACAGAGGAAAAAAGAAAAGTCACATCTGTTAACTCCACTTCTCTGGAATTACTCTATAAAGTCTAGAAAATCCTCCCATTAATTGCAATCAGCTGTCATTTAACTACTGAAAACAAAGTGGTTCACAAGGCTTGGTCTACACAAAGTACAACCCTCCACAAAGAATTACGATCAAACTTCTTGCCTCTTCAGAAAGACAAGATTCAGAATTATAGTACAAATCAGGAAACACCACTAAACCGTATTTTCATAAAGCAACATCAGTATTACACACCAGCTTCTCCAGTACAGTCTTATACCCTGACTTTTCCACTCACCTTCGGACACTGGCAATGGTTTCCCGGTTTTTGAAGCGGCTGAAGCGTGCTGTGTAGTTCAAGGTTTTCATGAAGACTTCTGAAAGCTCCTGCTCATCTTCTGCGCTCTCATTTTGTTGCTTACGGTGCTCAAGAAGCATATGTACTTCTGAATTTAGAAGAGTTTCCGCAGTTTCAAATTCTACATTTGAATGAGTGAACGTCAGCACAAAAAAGGTAAAGCGTGGATAAAAAAGTCCACTTACAGGAGTTTATCTAAATTTGTCTTTGGGCAATAAGGAAATGAGCAATGTGCTTCACTGGAATTGTGCAAGCCCTTTCACCAGTGATTGTGCAGCATTTCATACTATAAATGCCGATAAAAATGACACCATTTTGAGTGACAATCCAATGTGTTTGTCTTTTTGACCACATATTTTATATTTGCAGCCCTAACCTTCTGATTTGTTACATTTTTGCAATACGTCTCCTTCACCCATTTTTGGCAGAACTAAATTAGTGTTTTAGAAAAAAAGTATTTAGAACTGTAATGTTCAAAAAATTCAAAAGTGATGCCTATGGTCTTTGGAAGCCTCCGAGTTCTTAAAATACACGTGGATGCTGCTGAACATTTTTAAAAAGGCTTTATTTACTTGAAAGGCGAATTGACACACTGAAATTTTATTATCAGAAAAAAACTTTTGACCAATCTTAACAGATTCCCCCACCTCTTTTTAGACAACTCTTTTTATTTTTGTTCATCACCACCATATTTATTGCAATAACAAGAAGGTCTTTCAACACCAGCAGCATGAGCTGCTCAAAGCAGGAGGACCAGCCATGGCATCCCCATCAGCACTGGTTTATAAAACCAGTTGGGTGTGGTGTGAGAAAGGGACTGGTGACCTTTATTTTGAACAGAGTGGTAAAGCAACTTCGGCTGAACATGGGTAAGCTACAGATTTTAGTGTAAAAGCACCCAAAACCCAGTCATTTGGGACTATGCTTTTTGTTAAAAAATGCAGCATTATCCCTCACCCCCCCCCCTTTTTTTTCTCCTCCTCTTCCAGAGCAGTTCTGAGGAATTAATACAGCTCTAGAATTTATACTGAATAGTTTTCTGGGAAAAAAAAATACACAGAGTGTTGGCGTCCCTAGTTACAGCTCAGGCTCTGGACAGCTGGTTTCCTAAAATGCCACACTACCTTAATGTCAGGAAACATAAATAAAAAAGTAATGGTTATATCAAAACCCAAGAATCTTTTCGCTATAACCTGATGTGAATTTTTTTATTATTATTATCATTCCCGCACACACATCACGCTCCACATAAGAACAGCCACATCTTGGCAACCCCGGGCTCCTTCAACATAGGCAAACGGTTTATTATCCCAGATTTTTAACACCGGGGGCTCTGTACCCGGCGCATCTGTGACCTGNGACCTGTGGGGCTGAGCAGTGCTGAGGGGACCGCTTCTTCCCTCAGAAACGGCGGCCACCTGTGAGGGAAGGAGGGCTCTCAGCGTGGCGGCGGCCGCCTCTGAGGGAAGGAGCGCTCCCCCCCTCAGGGCTCCTTCCCTCAGAGGCGGCCGTCGCCGGCCTCCAACACCCCTCGACCCCCTCGCCGCCTACCCTTCGGGAAGACGAGCTGCGAGGCGTCCTCCTCCACGTCCGCCGCCCGGGGATCGCTGCCGCCCGCCGCCATCACTTCAGCCGCCGGCAGCGGAAGGCCCGGCCAGGCCGGAAGCGCGGCGGCGTCTCAGCCCCGCCGCTGTGAGGAGGCGGGTTGGTCCCTCGTCTCCAGGAAATAACCGGAGGGCTCAAACCGGCGCTGGTGCGCCCTCACTGGACTCGGGACAGCAGCTCCGG
>VWZL01005238.1:22857-42432 GCA_013396915.1 Stercorarius parasiticus | reverse complement strand
GAGCAGTTCTGAGGAATTAATACAGCTCTAGAATTTATACTGAATAGTTTTCTGGGAAAAAAAAATACACAGAGTGTTGGCGTCCCTAGTTACAGCTCAGGCTCTGGACAGCTGGTTTCCTAAAATGCCACACTACCTTAATGTCAGGAAACATAAATAAAAAAGTAATGGTTATATCAAAACCCAAGAATCTTTTCGCTATAACCTGATGTGAATTTTTTTATTATTATTATCATTCCCGCACACACATCACGCTCCACATAAGAACAGCCACATCTTGGCAACCCCGGGCTCCTTCAACATAGGCAAACGGTTTATTATCCCAGATTTTTAACACCGGGGGCTCTGTACCCGGCGCATCTGTGACCTGTGGGGCTGAGCAGTGCTGAGGGGACCGCTTCTTCCCTCAGAAACGGCGGCCACCTCTGAGGGAAGGAGAGCTCTCAGCGTGGCGGCGGCCGCCTCTGAGGGAAGGAGCGCTCCCCCCCTCAGGGCTCCTTCCCTCAGAGGCGGCCGTCGCCGGCCTCCAACACCCCTCGACCCCCTCGCCGCCTACCCTTCGGGAAGACGAGCTGCGAGGCGTCCTCCTCCACGTCCGCCGCCCGGGGATCGCTGCCGCCCGCCGCCATCACTTCAGCCGCCGGCAGCGGAAGGCCCGGCCAGGCCGGAAGCGCGGCGGCGTCTCAGCCCCGCCGCTGTGAGGAGGCGGGTTGGTCCCTCGTCTCCAGGAAATAACCGGAGGGCTCAAACCGGCGCTGGTGCGCCCTCACTGGACTCGGGACAGCAGCTCCGGTGGGCAGCGAGGCGTCAGATACTTCGTCGCCCCTCTGGCTTCGCACCAGAAGCGGATCAGGGAGCTATGGCCTACTCCGTTTGCCGCCAGAAGGCCCTCCGGGTAGTAGCAAACCTTAGGAAAACCGTAAACTGCACCAGAAATTCTGTGTTGCTCACTGTAATACACCTCAGTGCGTGAGGGAGGAGTGTTGATACCATTAATGACATGCTTTGAAAGGGAGGTTGCTGTTCCAGACTATCCCCAAGTAATCTATAGATGCCTAAAAGTCATAGGCAGCCTGAAAATTATTACAGTCGTACTGGCACTATGTCAGGGCAACACTGTGAGGAAAATAACCTTATGGAGTACTATTTCCCTCGGAGAGCCCACACGTAACCAGACTAAGACTCTTAAAGTAATCATCTTATCAGACCTTACTATGTCATCCCCTGCCCTTAAAGAAAGACAAAAATAGACTGTCAAAGGATTTATGATGAAACCACTCCTCACGAACTTGCATCTGTGCCTACATTTCCTGCATGCTGGGAAAAGGAATGCATTAAGAATAAACTGTAAGAATACGAAGGGGTCATATCAAAGGTCTTTTAACATTTGTTACCTGGATAAACGAGTCTGGCAGAGAAACTGATTGAAAACTCATTTCTTAAGTGGTACAAACAGAACGACACTCAGGAAGATGGACTGAAAATATCTCAGGGGACATCTGGCAAATTAAACAACTTCAATTAGGTTTACAAGAAAACAAGGAAATCTGTGCTGAAGCATTTAAAATCACTTGGAATCCTGATGGTTTCTCAAATAACCCGTCTACTCAGAACATCATGATTTGCAGAGCAGGAGGAAGCTTGCAGAAGTTTAAGTTACTAATTTCACTTTTGTTTTTCCCCAAGGATCCCTCTACTTAAGTATGCAAAAACTAAAACAATTAACAGAAAGACAGATACTTGCAAGAGTTTATAGATACATCTACAGAGGCTATCATGAAAAATAAAGGTTCATTATCACTGATGTGTTTGGTTAAGGTCTCAAGAGTCAAATAAGAAACAAATAAGAGCATTTCTGAACGGAACCTGTCATCCCCCCCACTTTTTAAGAATTTTAAAAATGCACTTATAAAACCACAGTAAGTATTATTCAGCTACTGCAACAAACCAAACATAGCAGAGTACCTGACTTTTCCTTTGTTATTTTTAAAATGCACTGGCTTCTTCCTCACTAATAATGACTGTTCCAGCATTTACCAATTCAATTGGAAAATGTGCATGAAAAAGGAAGATGAGATAGATTAAAGTGAATGACTACAGGAGGTTTCAGGCATATTTACTGGTCATATCCTAAAATGAACTGATTAAAAAGAAAACACTTGGCCAAATCTAATTTATCATGAACAGAGCCTCTGGTATTTCATATTCCAGGGTAAAAAGTATTGACCCTTGCTGGACACATGTTATTAGGTAGTGGATTGTTAGACAGACAATTTCTTTGATAATTTCTACATTGCCATAATTTAAAAACAGACCCACAACAAAGTGCACCAACACAATCTTAAAAAAAAAAGCTTAGCTAAATATCTCTGTGTAATAAAATGTAGGAAGAACTCATAAACAAAGATGTTATATTATTAGTATAACCATACTTTGTAGTATGCTTTCCTTTTAATTCGCCAGCAGAAGAAATGTAATCTTCCTAGAAGTTTTTAAGCTTTCTAGCAATAATTATGTATTTTGTGTGGAGTGTCAAAACGCCCAACTTAAAACAAATTGCAAAGGTTTTGATGGATTAAAAGTGTTAAGATTAGGTTATTGAAACCTTAATTTCTTTTCATTATCATCCAGATTTCTAGCATGTTACAGGAATAGGTCAAAATCCTTGTGGATATAACATCACCCGCTGGGAATACCACATGCCGTAATAGCCATTATTGCATGAGACATGCATGCGTTTTCATTTGTGTTCTTAGAATGTAACTCTTCAAGTTTATGTTTTTATGCCATTTTACCTTTGTTTATTTTTACTCCATTTAAAATTATATATCCAAAATGATATTGAATGTAAATGTATGAGCAATATAAAGTTATAGTAATACCCAGTAATAAAGTGATAAGCCTCTGAATGCAAAACTGTCTCTTGCATGATCTGCTACTTTTTAAAATACTAATGACATCTAAATATACTATCAACTGGTTGTATAATATATTATGTCAGAATTCATCTGATTATAAGAGTACCTGACTATACAAAAGGAAAAAAATCTAGTTCAATAATCTGGATATTGGTAAATTTGTAGAGTTACATACTTGTTTTAAGTAACATGGTAACAATAGTCTGGGCTTTCTGTGTTTTGGGAGTGATCATCAAACACATTCACAGGTCATTTTTTTACCAGAGTGTAGCAAAAACAGATTAGGAACTTAGTTCTACCATATTGCTCAGTGTACTACAATTCAGTTTGAGAGCAATCCTCATAATACATAGGTCAGAATAAATATCTATTTATTGAGTTGCATGGGAAAGTGTTCTGGTTTTAATTTTTATCCTCAAGAAGTGGCATTTCTCAGTCACAATTAGGTAGATTATAATATACATTTTGTCCAAAAATTTTTGCATGTTTAGAATAAAAATGCTCAAGTATTCATTATTGGAAGTACCTTGTAAAGATTTCTCCTAACCTGTCTGTAATTTGTTTTTAGAAGGAAGTGAGTGCTAAATGACTAATTCGTTCTTATTTCCAACAGAAGTAAAAACAGAAGACAGTGTTTTCTGGAGAATTATCCTGGTTTATACTTAGCCTGGATTGAACTATTTCAGTGTGCAGTTGTATGTACACCCTTCTACCTGGCCTCATCTTCATTGTGAGCTGCTGAGTGTTACTGCAGTTACAGAAAGCAACACACATGAAAGAATCTCTGATGAAAGACACTGGACAACGATTTTATGTCTGACCAATTCAGTGTGAAACCAAAAAAATCAAGTAAAGAAAAAAAAAGCCCTAAAAATATACAAATAAGCCACTGTATTCTAGCTGAGAATATACTTGGTAACTTATCTGGGCATATGACAACAGCGGATGCTAATTTTATGGTTGACTTCAGAATTTACAATGAGTCACCTGGAAATAGAATCATAGAATGGTTCGGGTTAGAGCCCCAGAGACCTCCTCAACCCACTCCCCATATTGCATAGGGGATTCACTTTCCAGCTTTACTACTACCTATTTTCTGAAAATAGGTGTTTGCTTTGTAGTTACACTGAGGTCAATGAGCTTGTCAGGCGCATTTAAGTCAAAACTACCCTCCCCCTTGGTTTGGTTGGGTTTTTTTTGTGGGGTCTTACACCTGTTCTTCGTTGATATCTGGGGCTACTCTTCCCAAGAACCACAAACAGGAAATGCAGGATCTTTAACTACACATCTGCTGTAAATAAAAAATGAGCAATAACCTGCAAGTGTATAGAAAACCCATTTACGCCAGAGGTATGTACATCAGAACTATTATACCAATCAGTTGATGCTGTTCCAAAGCAAACATTAAAATATTGAGTAAGAATCTAGAAAGATGGGTGTTTCTTTTTCCTGAAATAACATTTTTAGATCACCTGAAACTACAACTGGTGAAGTACAGATAATCTGTTTTCATTAGTTCATTTTAAAAGACAAAAAAAGAAAGAACAACTTCGGTAGTTTAAGACAGATTTACAAATTCTAGATTTTCAGTACAGTACAGAATTCTGCATGTATGTGCTTCATGTATTTTACCGTCACGATAACTAATAGTCAGTTTTTGTCCAAGCAAGCATTATTTCAGGATACAAAGATACTTTGCTGTACCATTATTATTGAAACATATTTAATCTTTGTTTTTAATTTTCCTACTATTTTTCCTCGCCTTCTAGCAAGCCTGTCTTGGCTATTTCTGTGCGTCCAGACAGCTGTCATCCCATTCTGGCAGCCTCCCTGGTTCTGAACATTTAATGTAATTTCAAGGTTTGGTATTCATACGTGTAGTACATTGTTCATCTTTCTAGATGAGAAAGATTTCATCTTATCCCCCAGAAAGGCTGTGAGAAAGCATATAAAGAGGACAGGACAAATAATCTTCATCCATTATGATTTATTCTCTACAATACTTCATTAGAGGATAGAGTTCAATTATTTACACTCAGAAGTTATTATATAGGTAGGAGGCAACCAAGTGTAATACAAAGAATTGGTCTGACATCTCTGCACTGAAGGTCAAAAGAGGTCTCCTGCTTTAAGGAAATAAATTAACCAAAAAAACCCAACAAAACAACATGTAGTTTCCAGAATACAAACAGAAAACAGCACTAATAGTCAGTGAAGATTGCAGATGTTTGTTAATGTACTATGAAAACAAATTATTCTGTGCAAAGGTTAAAATGAACTCTTAGGCTTTCTTACAGATTTTTTTTTTGTTCTGATAAATTGTAGATATGTGATATTTTGACCATAAAACCGTCCCAAACTGAAATGGCCTCAGTTGAGATTGACTGTTGCACATTATGAAAAAAAAAAAAAAATAAAGAACCTCACAGTGGAAACATTCCAACACTGACAGACTCCAGTGATCAAAGACATTCTCCTGTAGTTACTGTAAAACAAAGACAATTCATAACTGCAGTGAGATTATTTCTCAGTTGTGGTTGTCATGAGAATAAGCCCTTCTAGACCAAAAGGCACTTGCTTCTAAGGATGAGTTAAATCCAGATCAAACCAAGTAATGGTTGCTTAGAAGGAGGAGTTCTAACCTGCTATCCCAGCCAAGTAAGCACAGAGAAATTCTTAAATCAATTGGCCATTGATTTTGGTTGCCTCCCTCTTGAGGCAACTCAAAGGTACATTTTGTTTCTAGTTCACCTCTTTCATCCTTACGCATAGCTGCCGTGTAATGATCTAGAAATGGGGTTATTTCCTGAGACCACCTGTCCTTGTCATACATTTTTCTGAGCTAACTTAACTATTGACACACTTTTCAACGGATTTTATAGCTGGACCCTTATGGGACTAAAGCTGAGAGGGCCTGTTTCTTAGGCAGCAGACCAGTGTTTCTGATTTGCTTGCTTCTCTTCTCACTGCAACAAGACAAGAACACAGTACATATTTTAGAGGCATTTTTGTTTGTTTATTTTTTTTAAACAGTCTGAGTGGGGAAGCGGAAGTGGGAGACGATGCGGCTTCCCCAGTCCCAAACCATCTAGCCCACGTCAGGCTTAAACCAACCAAGTCACTCAATCCTAAAATTCTGTTCTTTAAAAATGACAGCTAACCCTCCCCACCCCACCCCTTAGTCATCCCCTATTCAAATAAAATGAAATCAGGAAAACACTATACACCGTTGAAGACACAGAACAGGGCAAACATTTGAAAAAGAAACAATATTGTTGAAAAGCCTGGCACTATATGCCTGCATGACCAGTCTCACTGAGCGTGCTCAGGGGTGAAGTTTTAGCACCATTTTTTTGCTTTTTTCAAACCTTTTAGAAATTAAATTCTAACATAGAACACTTGAACAGTAATGAGTGTAGCCCTATGTATCATACTGTTTGACAGCTGAAAAGTGAATGGTATGTCCAGAGCTGACCCCACCCACCCCCATCACTACATGGCACCTGGGAGAGTAATTACAAACCACTCCAGTTTATAACAAGAGCGATTTATTCTCAGCAGCAGGAAATCAAGAAACAATCCCTCAATCTTCAGTTGCTTTTCAACAACATCACAAGGGAAAAGTGGCAACTTATAAGAACGACCCAGGACAGGAGGAAAGCTGGGTCGATATTGCACCGTTATCCAGAATAGGACCCCCTCCTTTCCCTCATGTGTCTCTCCTCCAGCAGAACGTTACACCGACATGAAGCAAGGCTGCACAATTCAGTTTGCTTCTCTAGGACCAGAAGGAGCAACAGCATGTCTTTCTGAGCTTTCTATCAGCCTTGTTCCCTGCCACGCCAGGAAAGAATTTCAGGCTCAAAACACCAGCCAATTTTAAAAAACATCATTACCACATACAAGCAAACTTTAAGGATATATGCAACCAAATAGCCATTACTCTGCTATGCACTTGTATTTTCTTTCCTGATCATTGTTGACCCTCCAGAAAGTTGGAGAACAAAACAAAACCAAACCCCCAAAATTGTATATTGAAGTCTAGTGACCTCATTGAGAGGGTGTCATAATTTAGACTTTATAACATCCCTCAATGACACTTCAGAATAACAACTGGATAACTTATCTTCCTCTTATATGGAAAGTATTTCTTGTAATCATCAATGATGGGAGAAGAAATACAGAATGCACCTGAGTTGCACGCAGTTTGGGTAACACAGGTTTCTCCACTCATTGCCTTGATGTGGTAATGACTAAACCGTGTAACTATATAACATACCAGTGAAACTACACAGCTCTATTCCGTAGGCCTGCTATAAACTGGAATAACTCACAGTTCTCAAGATCGATAGTCACACCAGAGAAAGTGTCTGTCCTATCAAAAAGAAGGTCCCCGAGACTGTTAGCTTAAGTTAAACAAATTTCAGTCACTAATCTCACTTGTATGGCTACAGTCAATGCCCTGCAAATCCCTCTCCATCCCTAATCCAGTCAGGCTCCATTACAAATGTTTGGACACAAAGCTTGGTCGTAACAGAGAAGACTGTTCAGGGACATTCAAGTACCTTGTCCTTCACATACACAGCACATGCCATGTTGCTCTCTTCCAGGAATAACGGCATTCTATTTCATAGCAGACTACATTACAAAGCACTGTCTACAAACCCAGAAAACTGTAAACCAGGAGGATTTCTAGAGAATCCAACCTACAGCGGGATCTGATAATTAAAGCCTTCTAGGGTTTAAATAATGGATTCATCTGCAATACCATCCAAAGGTTTTTCACATCTTTAAGTGTTTTCTGTCCGTGAGGATGGGGTGCTATCCAGATGTTCAACCCTCCCCAATATCATAATGTCCGCCTGTGATGTGCGGGGACAGCAATCAGCTCTCAGCACACAACAGATACCAGAGGTTAAAAAAAATTAAAAAGAACCTAAAAAATGTTTTGTTGGACTCCGTTGCCCAGGCTGCCAGGGGAATGCTCCTACTTGATCTGGGGGGACTTCCACAACGAACAACTCAAGTTTCCGGAGTGTCAGTAACACACAAGACGGATCAGTCCAAAGTGGCACTTTCACTCCTAGAAGTCTTCTGCACCTCACGACAGTTCGTAGGCGTGGAGCCCCAATCCAACTGAACCCCCGTTCGGAGGGAAGGCTGAGATAAGGCTTGGGCCCCTGAAGTTCTGTCATGCTCTCATCCTCCCCCCAGGTCAGCTGGAAGGCAGACTTGGCAACGGAAGCTAGCATCATAAAATGGTGCAGTAATAGAAGTAACTGGACCAGGAAGAGGAGGCATCTGCCCCAATGATGTCGTAGCCGTTGGCAGCAACTGGGGAGTGGGACTGGTCATGCAGCCGTGTGTCAGGAGTAATGATTGTAGAGGGGGGGGGCATGAAGAGTGCCATTCTGGAAACAATGCTGACGGGAAGCCATGTATTCTGCATAACTGATTGTCACCTTCTCACTGCGGTACCTATGGGAACAGCGTAAGAAAAAATAACATTAACATGTATCCCAGATCACCTTTTAGCTCACAGCCAATAACAACCAAAAGGAACCCACTGACTTCATAAACTACTTTGACATCACCTCATGCAGTAGTCTGAATAACCCATCTAAGCTTGAATTAGCTTCAAGGTCCCAAAAGATGTGCCCTATTCAAGGCAATCATAATTAACGGGACTCCTGAAGGAGTTTTCCAAAGGAAACTAATCATCAATTTGTATTCTTTTTATCCACTTGCTGTGGAAAAAAAGGGCATCAAAAGTTTGCTGGAAGACAATGCAGTTTCAGAGACTAAATAACCAGTATTTCACTGTTATTTACTTTTGTGGTTATCTTCATATTTGAACGGCTAGTGAAAGAAAATGATGGAGAGTTGGGTAAAGGTAGGCTTATTATAGCATATGTGTGGCTTAGTCCATGTTGTACAATCAGAATTCACAAAACGTGAAGTCCCTTCTGAGAGACCAGAGATTTCCAGGTGCTTCTAAAGCATGCTACACACACACAGCTTCAAAGTGGTCGTGAATTGTACCGAGTCCACATTACACCAAATTGTAATGGAAACCTTCATCCTGTCCTCTCCTGTTAAAAAAACCCCTGCATACCCACCTCATTTCTCCAGAGGTAAGGAACGACCTGATAAATTTGTGTTTCTACACAAAACCAGAATGTCCCAATTTTTGCTAATGTAAAGGGAGCTGAAACCAACAGGACAGCTGGGGGTATAGAAAAGCAAGCAAGTTCTGAAAACTAGCCTAATTTGAGTGTGGTTTGGTTTTAAGACAGCTGTCACCTCCAAATAGCTACACCACGCACAGATGAGCACACTGAGAAAAAGAACGCCCGTTGTAAAGATACAGAAAAATCAACCTTTTTTAACTTTCAAAGGTCCTACTTCTTTTGGTCTTTCATGTGGATGACAATATTAAAACCAGCGACAGTTCCCTTCAAAAATGCTAACCTCGATCCTGCATGACTGAATATATCGTGCTTCATTCCATATACATAACATGCCTAACACGCGGCATTTATGATTCTGTCTTTCAGACTATATCTCTCATCTAAAAGACGCATGAAGACTTACATCATGTACAAATATTTCAAATTACCCACAAAACACTATAAAGTAAAATTAAAAGACGACAAATATATCTACTTACCTGGTGAGTTTAATCGTTTTCCTAAAATCATTGGTAATCGGAGCCTTAAAGCCACCTTTCCTGAGTAAGGAGTCTATGGTCTGGATCTGATCCCAGTCTATTGAAAAATAGAAGCAAGGGAAATTTTTCTATATAAAAATGATGTTTCAAAAAGGTAAGAAATGCATTGAAAGACCTCTAGAAAAGCAAACAACTAAACAGGTAACCTTGAGTTTTAGAAACACCAGCGTTAAACTGGACATACATGGTCTTATGCACGCATACTACCTGTGCATGCCAACCCCTTTAAACTCATATTGGAACTGGTCTATAAAACAGTAATTCCACTTTCCACATGGCCTCTCTTCTTACAAAGGTCTGTGCCTTGCTTCTGTTGCAGGGACCCCAAACTGTTTTATCACGTGCTGCTCAAGTTTAGCTCCCTAAGCCTTAAAATGAGATAATACTTAGCTCTTTACATACACAAATTGGGATTAACCTGATGCTCTAGTGATAGCACAGTGCACTGCTTTGTGAGAGGTCAGAGTTAAAATTCCTACCTTAGTCTTTTGCCCCAGAGCCAGGAGGATGCGACCACTCCACTCTGCTAGGTGGAGGAAAGGAGGCAATATTTTGAGCAGTTACCATGGTGACCGCTACTATATTTGAGTGGGAAGTGTGCTCCAGAGGGGCCCTGTTTCCTGCCCTCATCTGGAGGATGCTACTTTAGCAAGAATGAGGAGGAAAGGGACTCTCCTGTTGGTGCTGTGCAGCCTGCAGTTATCCTAGTTGGTGGGAGAAACACAGAAGAGGAAAGATGCAACGCTGAATGAAGCTGGAAGATCCATATTTGAGAGCCTCTACTTCTTAAGCCCTAAAACATTTTTAGACTAAGAAACAGCTGTGCACAGATGTGGGATGAGAGAAAGGCCAGATGAAAACCCAGCAGCAGCTGTATCAGGTGTCAGTTATCCAGATTAAGCCTGGTGGCTCCATGGCACTACTATGAGGATAGCATTGCAATCCAAACCCAAAATCCATATATATTTATGTTACCCAATTCTGTGACACAATGTGTTGACATGTTTGGCTGCCATCTCAAACCCACCTTGTTCCTTAGCAACCTCAGGTAAATACGTGGCTGTGCGTTTGACACCTTTCTCATTGATGAACTCTATTCTGATCCCATGGATCCCAACCTATAGATGGAAATGAACAGCCAAATAAGAGGTGTTTGCTAGCACTGAGTCCATGATTGAGTTGTCATTCCCACAACACTGTGTATGTTTCTCTCTCTCTGGACAGTTTGGCTTTTGCCTGGATAAGGACATTCTCTTCCCCACTCTCTGTCCTTGCCAGGCAGGTCTCACAAGTAGCTGTCTTTGCAGCATAGAGGACCTCTGCCACCTTTCCCTGCCACTTCTCCTGAAGGAAGTCTTGTCAGAAGTCTGACAGTTTTCCATCTCTTATGTTGGGCAAGAAAGACAAGATCTCTACATAAGAATCATGCCTAAAATAGCCCAACCACAAAGTCTATTTAACCCATCTTGAACTAAATATACTTCCAAGTACAAGGTCCTAAACATGATTAATACCTTCAGTCTTAACTACTTTTTATTCCCAGTTTCTATTCACGGCATTAAAATACTCCCCAGGTTTATACATATTTACACCCATCTCCTATTGGGTCAAATCCATAAAAGACTTTCATGTCTCTCTTATTCCCATTTGGATCCCCTCCCAACCAAGCGCATATTGCTAGCCCATCCTCTTCCTCCCTTCTAGTTTTCCAGCCCCATTTCTTCTATTCCCAGTTTCAATACCCATACACCCCTGTAACAAAGGAGACACATCACCATGTACTAACCCGAACCCGAACGGAACGAGAGAGTGATGCAGAGTTCCAAATGCACCTGTTCTCACCTCCCAGTCCAGGTAGTCACTGGCATCCTCAAAGTTAGTGAGGAGGGAGACAGAGCAGAAGAGTTTGGGCAGCTCCTCGCGGGTCAGGGGGGGAAATCGGCTGTCCTTAAGTGCACTAAAGGGAAGAGAAGATATATTGCCTAATACAAGTATCGAATTAAAGTGTCAGACACTCAATTATGCCTCTGTGAAACACGTTCCCATTTGCTACTGCAGAGAAAGAGATTTGCATCTCTACCTAATCTAATGAACTGTAATATGCAAATACTAGTGCAAGGTTCCTGATGCTGTCCTCCACTTACTGCAGCTGGAGAGAAATTACGTGCTACGTAAGATGTCAAAACTGTTAGTATGCAAGACAGATTTGACATTAGCCTTAAAATGTGAACCAAAATTCACCTGTTGCAAAGACATTCCACTAAATCCTGATATATTACCTCACCCTAACTATCACACATTTCTCAGGTTTATTTTATTGTGAAGTATATTAAATTGAACAATGTCGATCCAACATCTTAACCCTGAATCCTTACAGGTCTTCAGCAAATGAAGCTAATTTCAGATTTATTTCATTTTCAACATAATTACCTGGTTAATGTGTATTCCCTGAGTCCTGAGTGAAGATTCATGGCTGAAAAGGTCCCGATGCAGCCACGAAGCCGCTTGTCTCGCCCCGTCTTCCACGTCACAAAGAGTGGACTGAAAAGGCAAAAAAGAGAAATACTCCAGCCTCTAGAGATGGTTGCTAAGGGGAGACCAACAAGGTGTAAAAGAGCACATATGCATGCACTTGCTTGCTCTCCCTCTAACAAACCCCAATAGGCATATTTTCTCACCTTCTACCTAGCGATAATAAAAACCCACACATCCCCAAATGCAAAACCCAACATTTCCCCCCACCTTTTTGGCATACTGCTTTCTCTCCACCAGTACTCCGTAAGCTCTCCACCAACACCTTCCTGGTCAGACTCTGCGCTGTCTTCTAATGAGTGATATGGTTATTTGACCCCACTGATTACCTCTGTAAGTAATGGCCTCATTTAGTAGCATCCCCTAGTTTACATGACAACCCATATCTAAATTAATTTAGGTGAAGCAAATAAGATTATTTGTTTATAGTAACATCGAACCTAAAAGATCCCCAAGCATTCTGCAAATCATCTATAATTCAGGTTTGCAATAAAAGCTTCTCTTTTTTTTTTGAAAGGATAAAAAGCAAGCCTGCGGTTTTTTTCACCCTTTTATTTCTATGAGGATCTGACTTCTGGGTCAGTCCCTAGTGCTCCAACAGTTTACATTCACATCTTTTGCTTACCTTACATTTGATTTATATTTACACAGATTCTCTCCTATTGAACACATATCTAAATCACTGTATTGTTCCTACTCAAACATCACATGGATTTCCATTTCCTGTCTACTATCGTGCATTTACAGGCGTAACAGCAGATTCTCAAATTCAGCAGGCTCATTTCAATCTGTTAAACTAGAAGCCATGATTAAGCCTCAAAAAACAAGAATGACAACAGTATTCAGAAGAGCTCTATGAAGAGGTAAATAGGTAAAGATGACTGTGAATATTAAATGCAAAAAAGTTCACTTCTACAGAAAGTGAAGCAAACAGCTGCAGAGAGAAACAGTAAAGAAAGGATAGTGGTGGCTGCAGCTCTACAACAACACCTGAACATCTGGAAAATTCTGTAAGGCAACTGACAATGCTGATCTAATTATAAAACCAGGATGAATGATCTTACTTTTTCAGATTACAGAGTACTGAATACAAGATGTGGTCACTTCAAACCCAAGCATAAATGAGAAAGTTAGTTGTTAGTGATTCCAAACATCCGTCTGTGGATTTCTATTCAACTTTAAAAGATAAGTAATACAATAGAAAACACGCAGTGTTAAGAAAGTAGTTTTCTGAGATGAAATAAACATTGACAGGAGTTCTAAAACATGAAGACAGAATAACCGTTTTCTACAACAGAGCTCAGACACTTACTTTCCTCAAACTCTTGAAGCTCTTGTAAGCAATATATCTTTGCAGCAAGTATTACAAAAAGTACTAACAGATTCTTTTCAGACAACAAAACCAGCATGGAGTGTGGATGACTTCTCAAATACAGGCAACAGAGCTTCTTATGTCTAAGTAGATAGGACATAATTAAAAATGTAGTGATAAAGCAATTCCTCTGATGTTCCTTAGAGCAACAATGGAATTAAAAAACTCTATCACAGCATAAATTCATCACTCAGGATCTAGTTACCAGCTTTGACCAATGGCAGAAGTACTACCCAAAATAGCAAATAGCCTTTAAGTGATAATTGTGAAGTACTTTGCCCACAGAGGAAGCTGAAACATTCTTCCACAACCATCAGCCACCTTACGGTTGCTTGACCAAGAGAGAGGATTTACTGTTCTAGTTTTCCAATAACACTTCTACATTTTAATCTAGCTACCGTATGTTGAAATGGAAAACAGAAACAAGAGTGTAAGAAAATACATTAGAAAGCTTACCAAAAAAAAGATAGTAAACTTACAAAGGAGATTTCTGAGTAATGTTACTGTCACAAAAGCTCAGTGGAAAGTTAGCTTAATCTAATTAAAGTTTTGAAACCATTACTTAGCCCACGTGACACTCACCCCAAACAGAAAAGGGAAGGGAGAAAATGAAAAGCATTGCTGACAGAATACAAATCTAAGTAAATTCTGTCTCTTCTTCAATTCAAATTACAGGTTCACATTTCCAATTCACCTCTTTCCCCTTCCAAAAAAAAAAAAAAGAAGATGCTTCCACTGAGCTGTGACACACATTAAAGCACATTTTAAACAATTTTTCACCGTAGTCCTAACAACTGATGCATAAAAAAAAAATATTATTTTGTACAAGTATATAAAATTTCACCATTATAAAGCTTTTCACTGCAGAAAAGATGTTGTTTCTGCATCTGAAGATTAAGTACGCTTGTCAGCTGCACCTGCAATTTGCTAACAAGTCAATTGTTCCATAGCCCCTCCCTGAAAAGTGTATTTCCCAGATGTACTGAGAAAAGTCACGACAATCTTTTGCCCATGTTCACCCACGAGCACTTACCGTCACTTTGCAGTCATATCCTGAGCAGATTATTGCAACCATTTCTCCCCCAGCCACAACACCCTACTTAGGTGTGGCTGATGAGGCTTTGCTAGGCTGAGGAGAGGGGAATTTCAGCAACTAAAAAATAGCTTCTCCAATTGCAAATACAAAGGGAATTTTAAAGTAGCAAAATGTAGTTTGTTCAAATCAGAATTTAGCTGTACTAGGAAAAAACCTGTCACAGTACAGATTTTATGGTGCAAGTACCCTATTATTTGTCTTGCATGGCAACTAGAAACTTGCATGGTGTAGTTTTAGTACCAGTTTGTAATGCCTACTATTAAAAAAATCAAGGACTGAAGTACAAATGTGGAAGGAGTAACCAATTAAGTATTTGCATATCATACGGGTTCAAAATTGTAATATTTTCAGTAACCTGAATAGCAAAGGGGATATCTTCTTCATTTGCCAAGTTAATACAGACATAACTACAAGTCTTGCAATGCCTCCTCCTCTACATTGATTTGTGAATGTCATTGCTAACATGTACGTAAGGTTCCCTGACTCCAGAGGTATCTACCAGCTCCCTAATTGCCATCAAGATTGTTGTCCACGTGCATATCCTCAAGCTGGTAACTGGAATTCACAGTGCTCTTCAAGTCATAACCCTGTAACTTTCATGTTATTACCCCGTTTATGCAGAATCCTGACCTTCACGACTACTTCTATCTTTACGTTGGGGTTCAGCACCAATTGAAAAGATCTGTTATCTGAGAAATAGGTTTGGACAAACCTGTGCATCTTTCTATTCCTTCCATCCACAGTCTCTTTTCTGTCTGTCCAGACATATACCTTTGTTTTGTTCAAAGATCTCTTACATCAACGTTAATTATGTTACAAAGGACAACAATGCAAATTATTTATATATTTTTACTTTGCTTACTCTTATGTTTGATAACATTTGACTTGAAGTTCATTACATTACTGTCTCAAGTGTGACAGATCATCCCTGTGAGCTGCTCTACAAGAAAGCAAACCTCATGCTTTGCCCTGGGGTACATACAACTATTTGCTAGAAGCAACAGAATAGATGCTGAAACACAAGAAAATTCAGGTAGGCATTTGCCCAGAGGGGAAGACAAGAGAGGAGCTGGTTTTGCTTTGGAGTGCTGATCTAAAAGACTTTTCAATTATCAGCACAGAAATGCCCAGTGAATGATTTTTTACTTTTCAAATTTGGGCATAAAATTCCAACAGCTGAGATTCCTGAAAGAAGGCCTTTTTTGAAACTAGTCAACAGGAACAGCAACAAAATCCAGCTAGAAATCTCCTGTAACACCAAAATAATGAATCTGTACAAAATAATATCTCTCACTGACTTAATAACACAACAACAACAACAAGAACAACCCTTTGCTTTTCAAGGAACAAAATAAGAAGCAGACTAATGTATCATTTTTTAAAAGGAGCCTACTTAGCTTAGGTATGAAAAACAACCACAGGAATATTTCAGTCTGGGGAGTCCCTGGGACTATTCTGTATTCTAGTCCACAGCATTTCTCAGTTCACTTGTATTTACAATATTAAACAGCTTAGTCTGTGGTAGCATTCAGAACATGTATCCATAATCCTGCTCGGATAATAACTGCATGGATGCACAACCTACATCTACACTGACAGCCAATAAGATGGGGAGACATTCAATACACAGAAAGAGTCCTTGACCTGTTTAAGCCATTGTTCCTTTACATCAGTTTAAAATTCATTAACTTAAATTAAGGATGTCAACAACTTTTTATTTTATCTGTTGTTCTGGAGGCAGCCCCCAGAGGAGTGTCAGAAGGTGTATCTGTCATTGATCTTTCACATATAATTCTTCCACCAAACATTTTAACAACATTAACATTTCCACACCTACGCACTCAACCTTCAGACAAACATGAGCTAAATCTCACCAAAGCAAAATACCTTCATAAATCCTTCTCCTCACTTCTTCTCATACACACCTCCTTTTTTCTTAACCTTGGTATCGTCCTTGAAAGTTAACTCTGTTTCTCCCATATTGCCCAACTAGCACTCTCTCCATAACACAGTTTTTCAGTTCCACGACTGGCAAATTTTTGGTTCCCCTCCCTGCTAAACCCATTAACTTGGACAGCTGAACACCCTTGTGAGTGTCCTTGTCCAATTCTCACTAGCTCAGCACTTCTTTCAGGATGAGCTAGGAACTTGTTTCAACTTCTTACTTTATTCCCTTCCACTTGCTTCACAAAACGAAGCCTCTCCCCTTGTCCCTCCACCAAGTTAGTGCCTGCCATTAGAAACAGGATCCTCTTCAAATTAATGGCATTATTTTACTGTTTTCTGAAAACTCTGATTTCAGTTTTACTCATTCTTTTAGTACAATTTTATGGGAGGCACGGTGTAGTTGATTTTTTGCAGAGGAATCTATTTACAAAGAAGGGAGCAAACTTTAACAGAATGTTATCATGAAGTGGGTTTGCACTCCTCAAGTACACAACATCTCAAGCAACATGTCAGACTGTGAGCTGAAGAAGCACCACTCTTCCTCATATTTTGCCTATCTGTCTTCCTGCAGAGCTAAGCATGTTCTCCCTTGAAGGCCACTCCTCAAAGCTCCACTCATCTCCACGAACAAACGTAACAGAATGTTGTTTTTCCTCTTTGGTGCGCTTATAGCGCATTATTTTTTGTTTCTGCTAGACAAAGCAAGCAGCAGAACGCCCCCTCTTCCTCCCTGCATACCAGTTTCCCATTCCCCAGAGGAAACCCTTCATCCCTCCCCAGCCAAACCACAGCTCTGGATGCTGGTCTCTCAGCTTTCCTCCCGCACGTGGATTTACTCACTAGGGGTCATTGGTAAATCGAGGAAGTCGTGGCTGAGGAAAACCATAGAGATGACAGTAGAGTACATCAAAGCAGTAGCAGCACATCTCCGCTGTCACCACCAGGTTCTTGGTGCTGTTGGCAGTTCCATTGGGCCGAGTAAGCGGGCTCAGAGCTCCTGAAGTCGGATTCATCCGAGTAATCGGGGAATTTCCTGGGCCCAAAGTCAAGTCAGATACATTTTCCCTTCCATTATTTCCGTCTGTATGCTGGTGGTTCTGAAGAGGACCTGAACTGGAGCCTGGTACAGTTGTGGCCTGATTCCCATGACTGTGCGTTCCACTCCCAGACAATTTGGGCTTCTTTACCCCACAACAGCCGGCTGCCAGCTTAGGCTCAAGTGGAGGAACACAGCGTCTTTTTCCCATCCTGCTTCAAAACTTGCTGCCTGGAGCACTGCAGAACCCTGGCAAGGAGAGGGCAGGGGGAAAAAAAAAAAAAAGGGGGGGGGGGGGCAAAACACAAAACAGTTACAGGTGAAAAACCAACAGCTGCTTCCTTGCTTCTGCTAAGGTGTTTTGCTTTTCCAACAAAAAAGAGGAAGAAAACCCTTGCAACGCACAACTAAGTACAGAACTAAAACCCGTTCAGCAAGCAGGATGGGTATTTTTACACATAAATTGAAAGAGTGTGTACACAACATGCGTGAAATCACACTTTTAAAGTTATTGGTGAGGTGTACTGAACATCAGCTCATCACCAAAAAAACCCAACGATAACCAATCTTTCCATAAAGGGAATGAAACTGACGGAGAACAGAAGAAAAAAAGACAAAAAGACTTTGGAATACAGATATACCCCATCCATTACTTTTCCAGATCACCTGTTCCTCCTTGGTCAATGCCTGCACTGATGGCAAATGACAACTTAAAAACCACAAGTGTTTCCCTTCCCCGTTCTCAACAGCAGAGTGACAACAACTCCGAGTGACACCTTCAGGGCTGGACTCCCAGGGGTGCTGCCCTTGACTTAGTGCCAGCCTAAGCACGACACAAAGAGAAGCTGCAAGCACTGAGCCACCATTTTCTAAACCACAGATTATTTTCCAGACCCCAAGAACAAGAATCTGCGTTTACTTTCCAGGATTAAGTAAATCGATAGCGCTGATAAGTAAGCGTGTCGGGCGTACAGTCAGGACATGCAGGAGAGGAAGGGCTGAAGACTGAGCACAGTCTGAACAGAGGGAAGCGGTAATGGCAGGAAACAGATACAGTATAAAAAAACAACCCCAGAAGAGTGTTTTGCTTGCAAAGAAGAGAATGCCTAGCTCTTGCATCACAAGAAGGGGTGGAACAAATACAGGGAGGAAAGCCTATGCAGATAAAAATGAACAAAGACGATAGGCAAGTACCACACATCAACGGTAGGCACTTAAATAAGTGTGACACCATCATCACTGTGCGATCTAAACACACAAAGGGAAGTAAAACCAGTTCTCCATCTGTCAAATGGGGCTAAAAGCACAGACACGTAAGTCACAGAGAACACCATGGAGAACTGGAAGTCCCACCCAGCTCCTGTGACTACCAGGCTACTTCTTCAACCACCAGAGCATGCGCCAGAGCATCCCTCCAACTCTTCCAAGTATTTAACTGACGGCTGAACTGACAGCACATACACAGGACAGGGGACAGTGATATGCACTGGAATTCACGGTGTGACAGCTCCCTTCCTTCTCTGCAGGTGCACGCCAGGTAAACTTTATCCATGAAGTTTCACCGGCCATCGTAAGAGTCACAGGACCCTGAACTAAAGCAGGACTAGTACGAGAGGCGCTGAGAGACGCACCTCTCAACACCCAACACGTACACTGGTAGTGCCTACTCTGCTTAGGAATCCTCACCTCCAGGTGTAAGAGATAATCCGCATAACGAGCAATTCACAAGACCTAATGAAAATTACCCTTTTCCTTTGATCTCTACCTTTGTAATTAAAAAAAAAAAAAACCAAACCCAAACAGGAAAAGTATAACTTTGACAAAGTAAACATGTCATTTTTTTCAGTGCCTATTAAAAGTTATGCTGCTATGGCTCAGTGAAGCTGCTATGATAGATGAGCCTTTTCAAGTTGTCTCGGAAGGCTGGCCGCATTTTGGGGGGGG
>VWZL01005238.1:0-22825 GCA_013396915.1 Stercorarius parasiticus | reverse complement strand
TTTATTTGAAACCACAACTCTCCATTCCCAAGCGGAGACGTGGCAGGGGGCAGAGGAGGTCTCCTCCATCCACCCTCCCCTGCAGTAGGCAGAAGGGGCCTAACAAAGGCGCCTGCCGTGCCCTGCCCGCCGGCTGCAGCCGCGGGCCCCGCTTCCCGCCGCGGGAGGCCTCGGCCGTCCGCCCCCGCGCCCCCCCTGTCCCGGGGGGCGACCCCTGCGCCGACCCCCTGGTTTAGCAACGGATACGAACCCCCCAGGAGGTGCCGGCTCCGCACCGGGCCTCGCTGCCCGTGCCCCCGTCCATCCCCCCGCCCCGNCCGGGCTTCCCGGGGCCGCCGGGCAGCGAGGGGAGCTGGAGGACCGGAGCGAGGCCGAGGGAAGGTCCTCCGCTATCCCAGCAGCCTCCTCCGGCCTGTGAGGTAATGAGGGAAAAATGCACATAGTCCGCCAGCCTCCCGTCGGCCCCCCGGCGCCAGCGCCACCATAGAGAGGGGAGGGCGCTCTTCTTTCTCCCGGAACCATAGAGACGCGGCACTTCCCCCCGGTGGTGCAGCAGCAGCAGCAGCTGCCGCCGCCGCCGCCTCACGGCTGAGGGGACCCGGGGCCGGTTCCCGCCCGCCCTCAGCACGGCCCAGCGTCGGTGGGGGCTTCCCGCCGAGGAGAGAGGCCTGGAGGCCCGTTCCGCCAAAGCTGCCGCGGGAAGGAAGGTTCCGACGTGGCTCCCCCGGCCGGTTACCTCAGCCGGCCGGGCAGGGAACGAGGGCAAAACCCAGGTAATGTTCAGTTCAGGCGGGCGCTCTTGTCGCAGTGGGTTTTGCTTGCAAAGGCAGTGATAAACACCACCACTCCCCCCCGGCCGCCGAGCAGACCTTATTTACGGTGAGATGTACAATGAGTTTCTGGCAGTAGATAATGGGTGTCACAACTATGCCAGAATCAAAACTAGTTTTTAAGTATTTCTAATTGCATCTTGTCCCCAGATCCTTCCCTCCGCCCATTCTACCCAACCCCATCAGAAATATAACAGAGAAGTAGTTATTCCATTAGGACATGTTGTAAAAGTAGAGGCTCAATGTGTGCTCTGAGAGGAGAGGCTTCTCTCGGAGCTGGCTGTTTGGAGCAGTGAAGTCTCTGGGACAAGGATTTCTGTAAAAGTCAAGGTGTGCTGGCTGTATGAGGTGTTCTCAGTGTACAGCAGGTCAGGTGACAGAGGAACCCTGCAGCAAACCACAACCCTACTTTCTCATTTCCTTCTGAGAACACCAGCAAAATGCTTAAGCAAGCTGAAGAATGGATTGTGGAGATCCCAGTATAAGCACACTACACGTTCAGCCTTGAGAGACAAATAAACTGGCGTAACTCTTTATGATTGTGAAGTGGAATTTCTGTACGTCATTCCTGATCTAAAAAGCCAGATGAATATCAGCGTCTCTTACTTTCTCCTACAGAATCTATACGGTCTCCTCAGCGCTAGGACAACACTGACTTTATTAAGAATAAGGTTATGGAATAGCACAATCCTTTCAGTCTAGATGATAGCCTTGAATACCAGCTTACGAAAGCTACGGTTACTACAGGAGTCTGTCCAAAGAATCAGATGAGAATAGCTTAGAGGAAAAGATAAAGAGCAAGTTTTAAACTTCAGCTGTCCTTAGAATCTTTCCCTCCCTTCCCGCCGAAAATACCTCACCCTTTGCTGGTAACGCCTTTGATTTCATCCAAAAGCCCTTTGCCAACAGTGTGAAACAGCTCTCAACCCTACAAAAGGCACCGTTACGATGCGAGTGAGCTTCTTGCAGGGTCTCTAGGAACCTGGGAATGTCGGCGGCATCACTGATCTGTTACCATGAGAATGACAAATACTTGACCAGTTGTGCGTGTTCTGTTCCTGACACACAAGAAATACAAGATGATAAGCAGCAGTTTATTCGATTCCCACCTTTTCATGTCTTTCTTCTCGCATTTTAATTTGCGCTGTGCCAGAGTCTCTTGCGTTTCAACATACACATGTCTACACACACACTCCCTGCAGATTTGTAAAACTGTAGGGATATTTTGATCGTTTCTTTCTTCTAGCCAAGGAAATCAGCAAACAATTACCATAACTTTCCTATTACTGAAGTTACAACATCGTTATAATAGAATTGTATCTGACAATGAATATGTTTTTATTTTAAAAAGTAAAATCACGCTAATATGAAAATGAGACTGCCATCCAGACAAATCTGAAAAAAGTTGGGATTTTTACATGTGTAAAAAAGCCCATAAGAACAGTGCAAATATGGACATTCTAGTCTTTAGTTAAAAAATTAGAAATAAGGAAGAATTAAATACTGTTTTTTATAATCTAACTTCTGAAAGAACACAGTTCTGAATAAAGTCAAGATAGCAGCCCTTTCATCCAGTATCGAATGAAAGAAAAAAAAAGTATTCTTTAAACAGAATTAGTTCATGAAACAGAAGTCTGAACTGATTTGGCAACCTTTATAAAAAATTAAGGTTAAATGCACAGGTGCAGGGGAAGCAATTCGTAGTGCATCTTTAGGAGCTGAAATGTGAATTAAATTACCCTTCCCCCCACCACAGAAGAGGCTGAGTACTTTCCGACATTCTGCTGCTTCTCCCCAAAAGGCTTCTTTCAAGGCTTTAACTTGAAAAGCCTTGAGTTTTTGAGTTTTTAGGTTGAATAGTTTTACTAGTATAAAGGTATAAAAACTGCTCACCTACAAAAACCTCCAAGTCCTTTATTAATGTTTTCAGGATGTATGTGGTACATACAATTAACATTACATCAGCTACAGGAAGTCCTCTATTGCAAGAGGTACTTCAAAACAAGTATCCCAGAGCACCAACAAAGACACACACGCACACGCACACTACAAAATCACTTTGAAATGATCCCCCCCCCCCCCCCCCTTCATCTTTTTTTTTTTTTTTTTTTTTTAAATCTTGACAGCTAGGACTTCTGAGCCATTGGAGATTTTGAATGTGGCAGATC
This sequence comes from Stercorarius parasiticus, assembly GCA_013396915.1. Taxonomy (NCBI): domain Eukaryota; kingdom Metazoa; phylum Chordata; class Aves; order Charadriiformes; family Stercorariidae; genus Stercorarius; species Stercorarius parasiticus. The sequence continues at coordinate 19,827 of VWZL01005238.1, read as the reverse complement.
TAGTGCAGTGGCACTGGTTCAAGAAGGCTCCTTCAGACACTGGAAGGTCAGAAGAACAAGAACTGAATGGGGTAGTTGAAAGCGGTGTCATTTTCAATGCTTTGAAGCATGGCTGCTGTCTGGGCCGATACCTGTGTGTCACCCTCCTGCTGTCCCCTGCAGAATCTTCTTCTGTGGTACAGGTGTATACACACCTTGTGTACATTTACACCTAAACTGCAGAACAGGAGGAGAGCACTGTCCACCACACATTGCATCACTAGTTCCAATTAGTAGGCACCGACACATCAGGAGGGTTAAACAAATGGGACTGGAAAGACTTTAAAAAGGGATGAGCCTGAGAGAAATCTTTGTTCATTATGACAGATCAGTGACAATCCCTTTCAGGTCACCGGGCTTCATATGTCCATCTGTTGCCATCTGTTCCCTAAACTCATCCTTTTTATTCAGATGCTCTGCTTAAAAATAAGCCCAAACTACAAAAAGCTTCAACTCCATTCTGTACAAGTTCTCCATTTCCAGAGTCATTATTCTGGCTTTACACCTTCTCCTTTCGCTTTAATTTGGATACTTTCTTGACAGTTCCATTCTTGTTTAGAAGCTTCAAAACACGATCCTTGTGATCCAAGACCTTTAGCATGGAGTCTCGAGCCTCATTGATTTGATCCATCACAAGTTTACACCTCTGCATATTCCCCTGAAATGAAACACTGTCGTCATTAACAGCGGACTGTCTAGTTTAAACAACCACTGTGCCTGTTCCTAATACTTGTATACACTGTTTTCCATCACTTGTAACTTATGGCACTGGAAACACAGGAAGGGTACCTGTGTGATTTTTGTTTTTTTTTTTTTTTTTAAAAAGCCAGCTTTAGCTTTTACTAACTGCAGTAGAATATTTTGTAATTAAGGGTAAAGCAGTTCTGCTGGGTTGAGAGGCCACAGGAACCTACCTGTATCAGTTCATTGATTCGATGCAAGTCGTCATCGGTCGCTGCCTTTTTCTTAGGAATGAGTCCCTCCTGCAGGGCGGTCAGTCTCTCATACACATCGTGCTCCAGGTTTGTCTAAAAGACATCAGCACTCCATGAGAAAGCTCGCCGCTAGCCCAGAAAACGTTCGCCCACATTAAGAAAGCTACACAGAGAAGATGATAATCCGTTCCCCTCTCAGCTGCTCATGTTAGTAATTCAGAAGATGGAGCCTCTGACGTAGAGTGTGGCACTATCATTCTTGCTAACATCCTATTTACAGGATCGCTCCACTTCTGAACAAACATGGATCCTAACCAGAACTGCTTCCCCTGTTTCTCACAATACTATTCCAGGAATGCAGAGGTTTTGGGGAGTTTGGTGCTAGAATGCAGAGCACCTACCTCACCCCCAACCTGAAACAGAAGCATCCAGGAATGTGGATCAGTGCTGCCTCCTCAGATCAGCCGCACCATCCCAAACAGACGCTTCTTCAGACCTGTGCATCAGCAGGAGGGAGTTGCCAATTTTGATCATCTGTACAAAATACATCAGCTCTTATGTCTGGATCAAAACCAACACTCTGTTTCCAAGCCACTTACGCCACATTCCTGAGAAAGGGGAAAGCATGTCCCACTCCCTTTGGGCACTACACACTGGCTCCTTTACGGTATTCCCAATGTCAGATCACCATGTACTGAGTTTGTTAAAACATCCTCCTGTCTTACACAACTCTGTGTTCCCCCATGTCGTAGGAAGCTGGCAAGCCCAATTCACCTACCAGCTGCAGTAGCTGTGCCGCACAGAGATGGACCTTCCACCCTTGTGCACGACAGGATACACCCTTCTGATTGGCAATCTCCTGCAGCATAGCCTTCTTCTCTTCTGTCACCGGGAAACACAAAGAAACGTTACTCAAATTTCAGGAATCTGCCAGGCCTCTCTTCTCCAATGAAAACATTAACCCAAATCCTGCTCTCCATACATCTTTGTAAATGATGATGAGCAATGTTTTGATTCAAACAGGAGAACAGCTACCCATCTGCCACATATCTGACCACTGCTCTCGCTTTTTAACAGGTTATCTGTATTTCCAGAAAAATTGTATTATATACCATTTTTTCACCATTTAAAGAATGTAGTGCTCCATGTTTCAAACACCCTGCATGAAAAAGTAAAGGGTCCATCCTTTCCCTCTGAAATACACATCTACTCCCTCCTTGAGGTATTTACAGTCGCAAAAACCTGATCTGCTTAAAAATTCCAAGATACAAGCTAAGAAGCCTGAAAACCAGTATCTGATCTCTATTTTCCTCATATTATTAAAAAAAAAAAATAAAAAAATCTTTAAAAGCCCATTTGTCAGTTCACAAGCCTAGTTATGCAAAATCTAGAATGTTTTTGATTAAATTGGCAAGTTAGGTAGTAAGAAAGTCAGAAAACTAAACTGTAGCGTATCACCATAGCTTGTCACTTTTTTAAGGATTACTTTCTTTAGTGTTTCTATCACTGTACGTGAATACATTTCTCAATTACTGTATGATTTCTTCTTTTACAAAATTGCAGCTAGGTCTATCTAATGTCCTTCCCTTCTTTTCTCCTCTGCCTTGAGAGCAGAAGAGATTTAGGCAACATCTAGCTAATGAAGGTCATTATCTCACTTATCAACCCTTCTTTTCCATATTGCAATCAAAACCTTTTTGTGGGATTGCTTATCGACACCAGCTAAGTGCTCCTAAGGCACCCTGAAGAGGTACGCTGACGCGGTTTCATCCCAGACGAATGAAATGGTCAAACTGCAAAAAGCAGACTGACCTTTTACCCGGACATCGCTGTATCTCTGAAAGTGGTGGTAAGCAGCTTTCCAAGGATTGCGATAATGACGGAGCAGTGTGATAGGTGGCCTTGGACGCACAGGGACATATCTTACACCTTCTTCATCTAGAAAAGGATGCAGGGAGAACTGTATTATTACCATCATTAATTAAGGAGGTGAAAAGAGGAGATCAGCATGACACAATAACTGCAGTAAAAGATCAGTAAGCACCATCTCATACAAAATGCTTTATCTATCAGAAAGGTTATTTCCCCCAAATGGCACTATTCAGGAAGTGCTGAGAAACCAATACTTGGTTTCTGGGTTATTTATATTTTCAAAGCAGGAGAATGACAGCGCACCTTCTCTGAGAAACAAGAGGAAGCAAAAATACAGACATTCAAATAGGAAGAAAGACACTAGAGATGACATTACCTATATACTCCTTTGGAGGAGACTTGCGCTTCTCTGCCTTCACCAGCAAACTTTTGGCAGTGGATTTCTCATCATCAGTGCTGTTTGTTTCCATCATGTCCCCTTCCTCTGTGGAGATGACATGCTGCTGCTTACGGGGTTTCTTCCTCGGGGAGGCACCAGGTGGCAAATCACTTGGAGGCATCGAAAGGTTGTTGGCCAGCAATGCCAAAGATGGAGACACAGTACTCGTAGTCAAAGGAGGGACTGCTGAGAAGGACGAAAGAGGAAAAGAACCCAAACCATCATCAGTGTAAAGGTAACACACTAGCATTGTCTGAACGCTACCTCCAACAGTAGTTTCTGTCTGAGCGCATTGTGAGGAGCGTGAGGTACAGGAGCACTTCAGCTCCGTATGTCCAGAAGGCCAGATATTAAGCCAGCAGCAACTGCTCGGATGAGCCTATATACCAAGATCTTCAGTGTCTCATATGCAAAAGCATAAAGAATGACAGCAGAGACAATTGTCCCTCAGTTCCTTCATATTTGAAGCTTATGTTAGTTTAACGCTACAAAATGGAAACTATGCTAACATCTGTCTTGTGTTACTGTCAAAAAAGATATCTTTGTACAGGCGCCAGCATGGATCACAGTCAACAGCAAGCAAGTCCCTTTCCTCTTGTGAGTTATATGCAATCAAATCGGGACTGCAGTACTCTCCTTGCAAGAGCCTACTGGTACTGCCAGGTCAGCAGGACCATGTCAGTAGGCTACCACACCAATCCACACACTCTGAAGGTGGGCAGTAGAGCGGCAGGTAGCTTGAGGGAACACTCCTTGTCATGCGGAGGGAAAAGCTCAATCAGCCATGACTAATGCTGCAGCAAAAAAGTTCTGGGATAGGATCCCTTGACAATTTGGCATACCCACAATTGCCAGTAAGAGACAAAAGAAGCCTGAAGAGGTTAATGCTATCTGCCTGTGCTCCAGGGGCATCTGTAGTAAGCAGCTTCTTCCATCACGGGACAACATACCGCTTTAAGGAGAGTGATAAAACCAACAACTAAACCAGAACTCGGACACTCAAGAATGTGGGATGCATTTGTATCATTTTGCCACTGCATGGTGCCCGACCTGAGATCCATAAGGATCTGACTTTTACTGGTCATATCTGATAGCAACTATGGCCAAGCTGGATAAGTAAGACAATATATTGAATATTTTTAGAAGTTATAGAGAAAGATATCCATGAATCACAGGAGGGCCCTATGAAGCAACTCTGGTCACTAGTTCTTCACATACAAGAAAGGCCCTCGGACCAGAACCGTAGGATTTGTGAGAAAACTGAAATTAACTGAACTTGTCCATAATTTATTGATGCTGCTGCTGAGCGTGTGCATTTTAAGCAAGGAATTCACTCAGACGCTTTGGCGTTGGATCCTTTGAACACGAACAAAGCAGTCGCAGTAACAAGTGATTCCATGGGAGATCAGGGAGAAGGCAAAGAAGAACTTTATGAGTAAACAAGGCATACGGGAAGCCTTTGACTGGTGTTCTGTGCTACCATGAAAGAGATGCAATTTCATTTTGGGGATGGATGCGTTGAAATCCTCCCAATTCCTCCACTGTCTCAACAACAAAATAAACAACCTGATGATTAACAACCACCTACCAGATACTGGTCGCATTATGTCCATGGGCTCCACCTCCTCTTTGATCTTTATTTCTGGTACGGCAGGACCCAGCACTGCTGACAGGGCACCGCTCATGGTTGATGGAGGAGCAGGTGCTGCCACAATTGTGGTAGAAGTTGGCGGAGCGGCCGGGACAGCTCCTGGAATGGTGGAGAGAGCTGCTGCGGGCTGCGAAGTGGGACTGGCTGCTGCAATGATTGTTGGAATGGCAGAGGGGGGCTGCTGGGAGGTGGGGGGGACCGCAATGGTGGGCTGCTCGCTGCCTTGATTAGACACTGCCTCCATAGACACAGTGACTGGAGTGGCCATGGACACATGGATTTCAGGTTTTGGCTTGGCACTGTAACACAAAAAAAGCAAAACCAATTGACGCTAACTGCATCTCAGCCATGACCACCTGGCACAGGGTGAGTGAGCCGAGCTGGATTCAGACTGTCCAGTTTTTCCTTGCACCCGCAAGTAACACCTGGCTCAGTAATGTGTGTAACAACAGGAGAAGGTGTCATCCCAGTTACATTTCCTCCTCCACTCCCTTTCTAATCCTTTGTATTTATTATAGATGCTGTTTTCTTCCACTCACTGTAACAAGCAGATCTCATGACTAATTCCAGGTAACTTCAAAATACTTGTAAAAGGAGCAAGAGTGTTTGACACTGCAGAGGAACAAGAGGATCTTTTACCCAAAGCTGTATTGCTCCCCGTGCTCTGTTTGCAAGAGCTCCCACTGTGGGTAATAGTTATAGAACGATAAATGGTAAAGCCACTGAACTCAAATGAAGCAGGGTAGAAGCTCCATTTACCTTTCCATAGCATTAACTTCCAAGTATTATAGAGAAAAGTTTCAAGGCCTATCCTTTAGAACGTTTTTTTGTTTGTTTCTCATGAAAGCTCATAACCATATCTTTTAAAAGGCTACTACTGCCTCAGCTTCACAACAGCAGAACCTGTCAACTCAAAGTTGTCACAATGACAAATTCAAAATCGATTAAGTTTCCCAAAAGAAAGGAAAACACTCCAATGGCCAAAGAATACAAATTAAAAAAACCCAACATAATGAAACTATTACAGTGCAGTTGGTTGTTCCCTAAAGTCTTACCCAGCAGGCCTTGGTGATCCAGATGTGCTTCGCATAGTACTCTCGACACGTGTGCTAGCTACTTCAGGTGGCTGAGGCGGAATTAAGCTTTTCCGGACTGCCAGCCTGGAAGAGACAGACAGATCTAAGATTCTCACCTCCCCGACGCAAAGACAAACACCACCGAGAGCAAAGGAATCGACCCGTTCTTGCCCAAACCAGGACAGGAGTTACAGCTCTATCATTGCAGTCTGTCTACAGTATAGCCAATTTCTCTACAGAGAGTCTCATTTTACTTCTCAAATCAGATGTTATATTTTCTTTAAAGATAAAAGATTAGTTGCTCTGGCCTGGTTTCACTCCCATTTAGGGCTTTTCCAAGAATGCCAGCTTTGCTTTCACCCTGCCAGGCAGAGCATCTTAGTGAGCTGCCAGGCTCCAACAGTGGACAGGAGGAGGTCTGGCCATGCCACTCTCCTCCACTGCTCCTGCAAGGCTGCACAGATCAGCTGGAACTGAACGCTGCTCGGACAGGCATCTGCTTTGTTCAGCTGGACCAGACCGTGTCAAAGCCTGACTCCAAGACCTCAAGCCCTGAACGCGGATGTCAGGCAGCACGGGGCCGAATACAGGAAGTACTTTAAGGGCTATTCAGTCTCCTGTGGGGCTGGAAGTCAAATTGTTGTCCAAAATAATCAACCTCTCAAATGGAAACATTCTTTTGTGGTCTACCTCTGCTTCTTTAATTTCTGTTTAAGTTTTACAGCCTGCAGCTTCTCTGCCTTAAAAAAAGGTTTCCACCCAAATAAAAAAAAAAATAAAAAAAAAATGCAATTTTAGTCTCGTAGGACACATCAGTTCCAAACGTTTTCAGTCATTAGGCGTGAGGAAATGCATTGTTAATTCAAAAGATGTCTCTTGCCTCTTTATTCAGGCATTTAAAAAAATAATCAGACAGACAACATAAAATATTTTAAGAGTTTAAGTTACTCTCTCCCTTTTTTCTAATCAGATTTCCCAGCAGGGTACTAATCCTATCCTTTCTACTCGACCACATATTCTTCTAAGAAAAGCACTGAAGACAAAGCATGGAATTCTAATTTTAGTAGATTATAAACTCTCTGTTTTTATTACACTAAGCAAGAAAACCTCAAATCCACTTTCCCTCAAAAGGTCACTTTCAAGAGCTAGGAGACAAACCATCCTCCTTCTCATTTTGTTACTGACAGCAAGAGAAAAGTATATCCCGCCCTGGGGGAGGAAAAGCAGAGTGTTTCACAGATCAGCAGGTTACTCACAACCACTGCTGACTGAATAATCTAGAACTTTTCATATCTCCACTGACATGATTCCATTTAGCTGGGCTAGATTGCACAGAAGTGTCACTCACGCGTCACCTTCAATTCTACTCACCCATCTGTGGTTGGTTTCTTCCGGAGGATGCTTGGGCGTGGGGAAGAGCCCTGGGCAGGGGCACTGGCACTGGCACTCTGGCTATGGGTTTGCACGACCGTAGTTGCTGCAGAAGCCGTGTTGAATGTGTTGCTAATAGGATTGGCGACAATGGTGGCTCCATCTGCCAAGACTACTGCTGGGAAGGATGGACATGGCGACAGCAGAGAGAACAGATACAGAGAGGAAAAAAGCAGCAGTTACTTGAGGAAACTTGATGACAAAGCAGGTGTTTGCAGAGCACAGGTTGTCCATGCTCCCTTGACTCTCCCAGTCTTTAACTGTGGTGCTTCCAGACTATTTTGTAAGCAATACCTTTGCTACGAGCAATCTGATCACTGAACCTTCTGCAGGGAAGATGGAAACTACCTCCTGCCTAACAACTGCTGCTAGGGAAATAATCTTTTCCAGAAGAAATGGAAAACGCAGAAATCACTAGGGAGACCACCAACACAACTGGGTCAACAGAATAACGCCCCCCGGTAGCGCCTATGTGGCAATACATGCCACCTGTAAGCAAGCACCATCACCTGATTCTATGTTCTGACCTTCTGCCAAAGCCTGTTTGGCCAGCAACCTGACACAGAGCATTTAGACAGTCAGGAAGTCACCACGCAATACGTCTGCCAGCTTTGCAACAGCATATTCTCTCTGTTGCCATATCCCATGTCTTCAGTAAGTTGTTGGGGTTTCATCAGACCAATCATTTTTAATGAAAGGTGGTTTCTCTCACAGTCCAAGATCAACTGCTGAAGGCACCTGGCCGTCTTTTAATTGCTACCGTGATCTAATGTGTAGACAGAACAGTTCAGAGAACATCATTTACTTGTAAATGACTCTTCCCACAAGGGAAACCGAAGAGAACTGTTTAAGTTCAGATACTACCAGTCTTTTCCACTGAAGTAACCCATTCAAGGCTACCCACGCTCTCCACCCAGTGTGCTTAAAAAAAATAAATTAAGAAATAGGTAAAAAAAAAAATATTTACTGGGAGAATATGCGTATGGGTGTATTTAGGGTCCACTACTGGACCAGAGAGAATAGAACAAGACCACTAATCAGAATAAAATTAAAAAAAATAAGCCACAAGTTGCAGGGCAGAAGTTCAGCTGCTGTGTCTGGGTCCGAAGCGCAGACATGGCTGGTTGCCCTTACCTGATGTCTTGGTGTCGGCCTGCGGCTGCTGAGCGCTGATTGGTGCTGGCTGCAGCCCCTGTGTGCCGATTGGTGCAGCGGGGTGGAGCCCTTGTGTTCCGATTGGTGCCGGCTGGATGCCCTGGATGTGCCGGGCATGGGAGGCATCCACAGTCATCAGCTGCATGGGGTTGAGGTGGACGGTGGAGGCCACTCCGACACCGGTCTGAGCCGTAATGGCCGAGTTGGGCGCCTGGGCTGAAACTGGGAGCAGCAACACAGAACACCTCATCACGCCTGCCCATGGGGGCGCCTTGGTTCCCCCCGGCACCTCCCACTCAAATGTTTGCTTTCAAAGACTTTTTTTTGCTTTGAAAAATTAATTCGCCAGCCTGATTGGAGCAGTAATAAATTTGAGAGCAGCCAGACTGTCTGCCAGAAGAATGAAACATTACTGTTTGCTTCCATTCCATTTTCTATTTCAAATTGCAACGAGAGAAGTTCAACTTTAACCCTACTTTTGAAGTTAGACTCAAATTACAGTTGTACCCAGCTTCCAGTCTGAGAAATCTGTGCACTATTTTTGCTCACTATCTTATTTTACAAAGCCTGTAAACGCCAACACTTGGCATTTTCCCTGATTAAAAAATAAGAATAAAAAAAAAGAAGCCCAAGCCATTTCTTTTCAAAAGACAGTCTTTCTGCAGAGCTTATTATTGCGTCAATTAAAAAAAACTCCAAACCTTTGACTGTACCAAAGCAAACAGAGAAAGCAGAGACTCAAGTGCAAGTACCTTAAAACAGGGCTTACTTCCTTATTCTCTTTCCCCAGCCACATAATCATAAAAACCAAAGCTGTCCTTAGTGCAAGTGGACAAACTGTTCTGCAGCTGAGTACAATCTCATCTGACTCAGAACAGGGGTTGCAATTATAGGCTGGATCCCACAGCTAAAACGAACACGAACTCTTTGAAGTCTTTTTGCGGCAGAACAATGTTCCCAACAAAGCACCTGTTCTAAGAAGTTCAATTCGTTCACTCGAATTCACAGCCTAAGCAACTGTGATTCCATCTTTCCAGATCCACTCCAGGGCATGTTACGCTTCCCCCAGGCAGCATTTAGCAGTGCTGTGAGACTTCCTGCAGCTCCTGTGTCTCCAGATTTCCAGTCTTTGCAGAACAGTACCATGATTTCTGCAGCCATACGCAGAACGCAAGTGTGAACTTGCCAACAATGGGCTTGCTTGCTAACAATGGAGAGCCCTCTCATCGCAGAACAAGCTAGTTTTGTCATTGTCACAGGATTTCGATCAAGTTCTTGTGCTGACAAGGCACTCTAAAAACAGCTGTGAAACCCCTGAAATCCGGCACCGGGTCCATGAAAATGGCGTCTGTATCAACTATGGCACATTAATTCTCTTAGTGGAACATCTGATGCAAAAGACTTTTGTTGCAGAACGTTCTATCCGACAAAATCCTTTTGGGAGACTATAAAAACACAACAACCTTTGGAAAGACAAAGGCAACCTTCTTCCTCAAAATTCCATATTAACACTCCCTATCTCAGTGATCTTTTTAAAAGTCTCCTCCGCACGTTTATCTAAGCCCTCACCTGGCTGTGCTCTGCACAGGTGCACATCCCTCCTGATACCTTGGATCCTCTGCTTTGAGCCGTCACCAGTTACTGCCATAATTAGGACCTTCAACTGAGGCTTCAAATCAACTTAACAAGTGTCTCTGTCAATGAGCTCCTGCTGAACAACCTATATCTGCTTTTTTAAAAATGAGCATTGGCCTACCATCACCCCAATATGCTCCCAAAACGGGAACTCCTGAGAGTCTGCAGTCACATCCCATCAGGGGCTCTGTAACCACTCCTCAGCCACAGCTGCCAACACCACGTACCACCACCCACCTCCACGTTCTCCTTTAAAACCTTCAGCCAAAGTGCAGGAAGGTACAAAAGAAGCTCACTAGGCCCTTCTGCAAGTCATTTTAATCATCCCGAGGCCCACCTCAAATCCCGACATGACTTATTGTCAGGACTTGCAACTTTTCACTGGAATTTCAATGACGGGAAGAACAGGCCCCAGTAACTCGTCAATCCCTGCACATACTTTCCCATTCAGCAAATGGGCTTTGCCAGCTCCAAGTCCCTCCAGATTCCCTCTACACCGCTCAAGGGTAACATGCTTCTATCAGACACAGATGTTTCACTAAAATCCAAATTTCTAGGGTTTGGATTGTGGAGATTAACATGTTATAGAGAACAGTCCTAAAACACTCAGTAAGGTAAAAGTGCTCCAAATTTTGTCACAGAGAATGACGTAAGTTTAGGTTGACTACATAGGCTCACATTACACAACATTTTCGACTTCTGTAAGTTAGTGCAACAGTTCAAACATGTTAATGGCCCCGTTTTTTAAAAAAACAAAACACTAACACAAGAGTCTGCAATGCAGCTTTTTTTTTTTTTTTTTTCATTTTTGGTTCAGGTTTCTCTCTCATTCATGCCCATTGGTGCTGAAACAGATTAAAATGGGCTTCTCCGAACACTAGGGAATGAAGAGGCATTAAAGAACTGGTTTGGTTTGGAGGAGTTTAATTGTTTTGATTTGTGGAAACAAAAACTTTTAAGTGATAGAGATGTAAACCCTTGGATATCAAACGTGAAACTCCTGAGAAAACTGTTGTTAGCTGTATTTAGTAGGTCTCTGAAGTCGTTCAAGACCCATTGCCCATGAGTTTTCCCCTCAGCTGACAAGTCGTCAGAGACTTTTTGTGACAAATTGTCAGAGTCAAGCATAAAGACTCTTAGCTTCTTCCACCACTAAAGCTCACACGTAACTGAACAAAGCATCACAGCCAGCTTGCCCCAAAGCTTGTCTCACCTGGGTATTGGCGAATGGTGGACACCGAGCTGGTGATGGGGGTGTAGGTGTGAGCAGTCAGAGGATAGGCAGAGGGCGGGTATGTTGGTAAGAAATACTGGAACTGGACAGGCACCGACTGCCTACGGGCACCAAAGAGAGCAAGTATTACACACACCATTTTAACTGTTCATCTTCAGCCCCTGCCTTTGGGCCACTCCCTGAGTTTCGTTATCCCAGCTGTCATAAGCTAGCAAGTATTTCAGCTATCACGACCAATTCAAAACCACCAAATCCCACCCCCACCCCAGGGTTTTAAAAACACATTATTTCCAGCGTATCGGAACCTAGAAAAGCAGCAAGGCACGTCAAAACACATACTCTCATTCACAGAGCTGTTATTTCCCTACCTGTTGTCATTTCTGGTTTCCATCGCTACTGGGTTTGGTGATGCCCGGTGACTAGAGAGGGGTATGAGATTACTCCTCTCTGCTGTGTAATCCGACTGGATCCGGGGAGAAGTATGCGTGATTTGCTGAGGAACCACTTTAGCTGCATAAAGACAAACGTAATCAGTTAACAGTCAAAGTGCTGGTTGACACTGCAAAAGCAAGATTAATTCTCCTGGCAAAACCCCCAGTACTAACTCCGCCCCCCCCGCCCCCTAATAAAAAACCCCACCCTATTCCCAGATGATTTCCTATCCACAGTGATGATAGGTTTCCTCAATAAGAAGAAAGAACAAGGGAAACAGCAAATTTTTCATCAATTTGTACCAGAATAAGAGGACATTATAAATGTATATATAAATTACACTTGCTAACAGATTAAATTACTCCAGTGCTTGAATTAATTTTTTTTTTTTCCTCCTTAGGATCAGCCCAGTCCTTTCTGCTGTCAAGAACTTCTTTATCCAAGTTTTCAAAGCAGAACTTGACAGAGACCAAGGAAAATGAGATCAAGGCAGACAGAGGCATACATAGACAGAGGCCACGACAAGGAAGAAAACACCTACAAAAGCTTTACAGGAAACACTGATGTATCAAGATACAACTTCACTCCTTGGAAACTTATGGCAGGGAAAGATATTACAAGATTTCAAAAGAACAAGAAGGACATCAGCAGGAAAACAGAGATGAATAAAAGGAAACTTATGCAGTTCTGTAGGAAACATCTCCGGCAGGTTCCACATCTAGGCAAATAAGTTTCCCACCTTTGGAGGTAAACCGCTAAGGTCTAAATGAAGACACTAACCAAACGCCATGAGGCTACACCTAACGCCTCAAGAAGCGCAGGAAGGAACTTACAAAATGGACTATGAAAGCCATATTCCATCACCAAGGAGTTACAACTTCTAGTATATACTGTGCAGGTTGTGAAATGCCAAAAGGCTCAAGTGCATCTAAAAAGTCAATTGAGTCAGTTAATGAGCCATTTTACTACCTTATTCCTCCTAGAACATCTATTTCTTCGTGGTATTAAAAAAAGCTATGCCACAGTAGACCTGTTAATTGGTTTCTCCCAGCTTGAACTGATTTTCTTCCCCTCCTCAATTTGCTAATATGCAGAAACACTACCAGTATAAACAGAAAAGTGAAGCACCATTTACACACGCTTCTTAAAGCTGGAATCACTCACCAACTGGGATGTTTGAGGTCGTAACAGCTGTAGCATGGGAAGAATGGGAGGGCATTGTCATGGTGACAATGGTGCTTGTAGGTGCTTGGGTGTGAGACACAGAACCTAAAGAAAAAGAAAAAAGCCATGCAAGATCTTTCTATGGAGCCCTATCACACCAGTGTGTCTATATCCAAATAAAGAGGGCAAAAACCCCAATGCAGACAAGCCCCCCGAAGAGCTCAGCAATTTCTCTCCTGCAGCCCGCTCATGCACTTCCAAATGCAGTCTTTACCGTAAATAAAGAATTCCTCAAAGGTAATCAGGTCCCATCTTCAAGGAGGAAAAACAACGAAAAACCCAACAAACCCCACACCTCTCCCACATGAGCACTATGAATACTCACCAGCTGTGGTTGCTGATGCAATCGTGTTTGTTGCCAAAATAGGTGCCACTGTTGCTGCTGCCACTGGAGTACCAGTACTGAAAATGGTTTTCTATGAAAAGAAAAGAAAACCTTCAAGTCAAAAGACCAGCACATTTGAAATATTTACTTAGTATGCAATCATGCTGGACGGCCTGTAAAGAATATTAATTTCTAACCCAATACTAACTCTTTTCACAAATTTTACCTTAGCACTCAAGACAGAAACAAAAGAGATGTCTAGAAGAAGCAAGAGGGGTTTACATTTGGTTTCCCCCACCCCTCTTCTTGCGGTTTACCTGAGCCATGGTGTGGAGCTGTGGCTTCTGCGCTCCTATAGCTGGGTGAGACGGTAGTGTAATGCGCGTCGCTGTATCCCTCGGCTGTGCAGGCCGCTGAATACTAATAGCTGCAGAAGGCGGGTGCTGCTGGATAGACAGGGTGGGTCGGCTGGAGAGAAGGAAAAAATAGTTATGAAGATAACCATGTGGCTACTAGATACGAAAGATGAGATGCAGGGACACACATCAGGCCTTGGTCTCTGTCTCTTTGACAGCAGCACTGCCAACAAATATATGGTCAAGTTTCTTACGCTGCTTTAACTACGCTGTTCTGTCCCCATGCTCCATAAGTACCCAGCTAGGAGGGCAAGCTATCAATAATGCCTATCAGTTCATAAAAAAACACAACTTTCTGTCAGGGATGCTTTTCAACATTCGTGTATCTTTTTTTCCACTGTGTCTTCATAAAAAAGATGGGCTGAATTAGCCACAAGTTCCTACAACAGAAACTCTGCTGATCACAACTGATTCATTAAGCTCTTTCTTTCTCCGAACAACAGAGCAACATTTATAGTCATTTTTATTCACAGACTTGAAAGCATCTGCACTGTGCAAACATTACTATGTTTGTATTATATCATCCCACATCGAGAGGGTTATCGTCTCTGGATGATTAATGCAGATGTTTCCCCTTCCTGCAGATTTGTCAGAGCACTACAGATTTCAAAGCGTCTTTACCTGAGGGTTGATTCCGTGGCGTGTGCTGCTGTTGTAGTTATAACAGGGGACTGAGCTCTTGTGGCCGAGACAGTTGCCACCACAGCTGGAGGAATAGTGCTTGAAGTTGTCACGGGAGGACGAGACTATAAAAACAAGTCAAAAAGAGACACATTCAGAAAAGAAATTCTGCTATTTAGATAATAACTAGGGATTACTTGGCTAAAACTGTTTTCTTCCATGTCTTATCATTAAGTTTTGGCATTTTAAGACATTTCCAGTCTTTCTGACTCGATCTGCCAGCTCCTATGCAGATCTGTCCTGGTTTTCAAAGCATGTACATCATAGGAATCAGTAACCAAAGTTAACGAGACCGGACCTCTTGAAGGTCTTTTGAGAAAAAAACCAAAGGTCAGTTCCCTTCAGAGCGAAAAGAAACTCTGATCCAAGTATATACAAGAATTCGAAGGTGATTACATCGGCATCCTAACTGAAAGCACAAAGTAAAGCTGTTTAACCCTTTATCCTAACATTGAACACTAGCACTAGTGTGGGGAGACAATATCTACAATCCTCTCCTTAGACGTGTAGATAAGCTGAGATATACAGAAGTATATTAAAATAAGATTTTTATTATTTTGCATAAGAATAAATCAACACCAGCATATCGTGTCAGACCTTTCACACTTTAAAACTTGAGTATATCTAAACTAAAGCCTCTTCCCAGTTTCTAAGTGCTTTGGAGACAGATAAAAACCCAATTTCTGGCACCAAGACCCTGAAGGAAATAAAACCACAGGACTAATGCAACTATTTCCCTACTTGCTAATAGAAACTGGCGCCTGAGAAACAGAACTGGAAGAGAGCTGACTGAGCCTCAGCCCAGTAAATACGCAATTACAGGTTACAGATTAGAATCAAGCACCAGGAAGAATATGGAGCCAGCGGTCAGTGTTCTGCAGAGCCGGCCAGCTGCTACCTGCCTGAATTGGCTGATGGATGATGTGCTGCACTGCTGGCTGAGCCGTAGCTGCATTCGGCAACTGCGAAGCTGGTCGCAGGACTGTAGTTACTTTAGAACTGGACATCACTGCAGCAGCCGCTGCACCTGGGAAACAAACCAAGCGTGTTAAAAGACCATGCACCCAAACAGCCCCATTGCAACCAGAGACAGGGCCTGACGTCAGCCGGTATGTATCTCAGTTTGAAGTGATTTCCTATGTATGTCAGTTCATGTGACACTGGTTTAAAAGTAAGGCTTGCAACAAATACATGTAAGGGTCACAAAAGTATGTGGGGAAGGGTAAGTATTATTTTAAATGAACTGGCTTTATTGATACTTCTTATTTCCCTATAATAACCTTACATTGCAAATCCAGTATTTTTCTATTCCAAGCTATGCAAATCAGCAGAAGTAATTCAAACAGTTTGATCCCTGGGCTGATGTGTAAATAAGTCACCCGATACCAAGAATAATCTCCCTGCACCTGATGACGTTCCAAAGAAAAAAATATATGCGCAACAGAAGAAAAGCAAAACAAAAAAACCAACCAACTTCTAAAGCTACAACAGCGTAGGACTTTGGTTAATTTGCCTACTGTTGGCTGCCTCCTGATCAAAAGAAATTGCTGTCAAAGGCAAATAGCCTTGAAATCATTTGATGGACTAGACTGCATAGCTCCTGTAGATGTCCCTAATTGAAATTATTACCTTGAAAAGTAAGATTGAAGCTGAGAGAATAAAAGCAGGGGGGAAAAAAAAGAAAAAAAAAGAAAACATGCACTAAGTACCGATACGGAGTTTGTGGCAGCTGTCCCACAAGAATCGAGTGAACAAAACCCTACATTTTACTTCAGCTACAAATAAAGCTGCACCTGCCCTAGTAAAAGATTAGGTTTTTATTTTACTTGAGTGGCTAAATAACACCAAATATGAGAAGAAATAAAAATATAAATGGTACTTTGAATTCAGATCAGTTTAAAGTTGACCTGGAAACCCAACCCATAAGCTTTTGGAAAGTCTAACTGCAGTCAGAAATGAGACAGACTGTATTGAGCACAGTGTTCTTTTAAGGGGCTGCTCTCCTGTTTTGTAAGCTGTAGCAACCAAAATCCTGGGAGACAAGAGCCTGTGGTTATCACCAGCATTTATCTCAAGGGTAAAAGCAAACACACAATACAGTATGTTATCACGCACAAAAGTGCACAAGTGATCCTGTCACAAGTGGGTACAAGAACGTGTCTCGCAACTGCGCAGGTGTCACTGTCACAGGTGAACAATGCTTGCTACCAAGAACGTACAAGAATGCCACCCATTTATGCTCACAGTTTTAACAGCCCAAGTCTCAGCTGCGTTAGCAGCGAGGACAATTTTTAGAGGCAGAGGCTCTAAAAGCCCTGAGAGGCTGTGAGCACAAGGCGGGGATGGCACAGCTGGATCTTACCTCGGGGTAGGTGAGAAGCTCCAATGTGTAGCGGAGGCCCAGGAGCGCTACTTCTGATGATAGACATCTGCACGTTGGTAGCCATGATATGATGCAAGTTACTAGGATGGCCCTGCAGAGTTCAAGAAATAACAAAACCCAAAATAAACGGTGAGCTGCGTTGACAAGAATTAATGGCCACGCTACCAGTGTTACCATATCTAAGTCCTAAAGACAGAAAAGAGATTTTGTAGAAATACTTGGTGTACAAAGGTCACATGCCTTACAAGTTGAGTGGGGAAAGAGGCAGATGTTTCTACATAAAGTTTCTACATAAAGGATAAAGTTACAGAAGCTGCTGACATCATGGGTGCAAGATGTAAACATTTATCCTGTTTCACTGAGCTATTTTTCTGGTTGGCCTGTGAGTGACGTTCAATCAGCAGTCACTGTGGGTGACCCACGCACCAACCACAGAGATGGCCCTTCTGCCATTAGTGACTTCTAAGGCAGAGATTCATACCAACTGCCCAGTAAAATCAAGAGAATAGTGGGAACCTGGCAAATGCTGCAACAAATTAATTCTGTTTCTAATAATGCTGGACTTCCCAAGGCTATTCATGAGGACAAAAATCCACTAAAACTGTTGCACATCCTCAGCCAGCCTAACTCAAATCCACCTAAACGCACTCTACACCAAAACCCCGAGACTTCAGAGGTTTAGCGATGAGTGTTCTGGCAAACTGGTTTCAAATCACAAGGACTGGCTCTGCAGTCAAAGTAATGAGGGGGGGAGGGAGGGAGTTTCTAAAGCATTAACTACACCACCACCCCCCCTCAAATTTTATCACTAGTGGTTTAATAAGAACATGTTGCAAACCCATGAACTGTTCCCCAGTCTGATTTGCTTCCAGAAGAGCTAAAGAACACTGCAGTGATGAATCCCAGCAGTTTGTCTGCACTAGAAGTTCTCCAAGCAATGCCCAAAGAGCAGGAGCTTTTAAGGCAAGACTCAGCGGCACGTCAGCTTTTGGATACAGCTCTGCTATCGCAGCCTCACTGTACTGCATCAGTTGGACGATTACAACAAATCAGAAGCTTTCTAAAGAGCTAGTGATAACTGAGTCTGAGGTTTAATGCTCCAAGCAGAACTGATCCAACAGCCAGCAAACGGGGAAGCCTGCTCCTGCTCTCTCTACCTTCCCTCCTGCTGCAAGAGCCTGCCTTAGTTGTACCAATATTAATATTGATCTGACCACACAGTGAGCTGGAACGAAGGGAAAAAAAAAACAAAACCCAGACCTGTTGGCCACTGATTGTTGCCACGGGAATTGTTGGAGCCTGTGGTATGTTGCTTTCCATGGTCACAGTAACTTGTCCAGGAACCTTTGTGGGAGCTGAGAGAGTAGAGGGTGGAGCAGGAGCAATGGGCCGGCTGGGCATGGTGGGCTTCAGGGGAGGCTACAAGAAATACAAAGACAAACACATTGGCAACTACAAATGAGAGAGCACTGTCGAAGCGGAAATCATTTTGTGGGGGTCAAAGCCTGGAGAGAAAGTCACCTTTGTGCAAGGATAAGTATGGTTAAGTATTTGGAGAGGAAGGATATTGATCATATAGAGCTATTCAGTTTTCATTTGGGACAAAGAAAGGGCATCTTTTGCACTGGAAATGTGCTGCTTCTAACATACAGCGTGGGTCACAAGTGGAATCTGTTAGGGCTACGGTATGCCCCTACAGACACTGGGCGCTAACAGCTAATTGGATATTCTCATCCCCTCCTGCACGGAAAAAGGGAGATTTCAGAAACTGATTGAAATCAGTCTTCTCTTAAGAGATAAATAGAAAACACCCCCCTCAAAAATAATGCTGCGATACTGTGAAGTCCTCAGGGTGTCACATGGAACAGCTAAACCCAGGAGACAGTGTACACTCAGCAGAAGCACGTGAGAAAAGCTTAAGAAACAAAAGCAGAGAAGTTTTTTGTGTAATTCATTTTTGCTCAACACTCTTAACTTGCAATATAGATTGTATTTTTCCCGCCACGAATCGTGAGCCTCCTCGTTACCTTCATAAGTCCATCTGAAAAGGAAAGCGGGACAGCTGGAGTCAAATGTGCTGGTGGCGCTGTCACTGTCACTGGAGCAGCAGACTGGACAGGGTGGTGCTGCGTCAACATCTGAACCTGTGGGTACGGCCGAACCACCACAGGCTCCTGCTTTTCTTCTCGAGGTTGTATAGAGCCGCCGGGGCCGATGTGCTCTCTAGGAGCAACCTCCGAGTCCCGACTAGAATCATCACTCACTAGCAAAACAAAATAAACAACAAGAAAAAGGGAACACTGTGGAAAAAGGTAAAAAAAGGCTAACAAGTTCACATCGGTCACCCACCAGGTCAGAGATGTGATGTCAGAAACTGCCTGAATAAAAGAAATTCGCCTTACAAGTAAACGTATTCCAAAGATGAGACCCCTAGGGGCTCTGGCGCTGCTTCGGACGGTTCCCTTGGGAGGGGATGGGCCCTGGAATGCCGGGCAGCCCCGGCTCACCTCAGAAGTTCTTCTTCAAACAAAGATTGACTAATCTTTACTTCGAGTGAAAAATACCAAATTAAGTAACTGCCATAAAGTCCCACATCAAACAAGTAGTTTGAAAAAGCCTTAATTTAATGTGTTATGTGCCTGAATGTCAAGCTCAAAAACAAGTATAACCCCCCCCAAACCAAAGCCGCTCGCCGCAGTCACCTCCGGTGGGCTGCCCAACACCTGCCGCCCGGGCAAGGGCGGCGGTGCCCGGAACCGGGGCTCCGGCCCCACCTCCTGCTGCACGAACCCCTCCCGTACCCGCTCTGCCGCTGCCGACCGGCGGGAGAGGAGGGACAGAACGGAACGGGACGACCCTGCCCCAGCATCGCTCCTCGCAACCGCCCGCTACACCGATC
>VWZL01005236.1:0-34404 GCA_013396915.1 Stercorarius parasiticus | reverse complement strand
ATCTCTTGTTTAACACAGAGACGCTGCGTCTGTGAGTGTCCAGGCATCGCTTTGTGGGGGAACGCAGGCGTAGGGTGCTGGCAGCTCAGCTGCCANGATGTGCTTGAGGGTAGGAAGGCTCTGCAGAGGGATCTGGACAGGCTGGATCGCTGGGCCGAGGCCAGTGGTGTGAGGTTCCACAAGGCCAAGCGCCGGATCCTGCACTTGGGTCGCAACAACCCCATGCAGTGCCATAGGCTTGGGGAAGAGGGTCTGGAAAGATGTCTGGCACGCAAGGACCTGGGGCTGTTGGTCAAGAGCCAGCTGAAGATGAGCCAGCGGTGTGCCCAGGTGGCCAAGAAGGCCAAGGGCATCCTGCCTTGTCTTGGGAATAGTGTGCCCAGCAGGACTGAACGCTAGGAATAATTTTCACACTGAAAGAGTTGTCAAGCATTGGAAGAGGTTGCCCAGGGAAGTGGCTGAGTCCCCATCCCTGGAGGTATTTAAAAGACAGGCGAGACATAGTGCTTAGAGATATAATTTACTGACGGTGTTTGTCAGAGTTAAGTTGATGGTTCGACTAGATGATCTGATAGGTCCCTTCCAACCTAGGCAATTCTATGTTTCTATGATTTTTAGATTTTCTGCTTTTAATATTTTGATCATAATCTTTTGCTGCCCACAGTATGGAAAATAGTTATACATATCAACAGGCATGCACTTTTTACATCAAATCTTTATCATAACTGTATTTCATAATATCATAAGTCTATTGCAGTTATAGACCACTACTCCATCCACCTGATAAGGGTAGGGAGCTATCATGAACATAGCTGTAAGCAACAAAGAGGGTAGCAAAACCAGCTGTAAATCATTAATCCGAGCATTCAATTACTAATCCCATCAGCCTCATTTAAAGCATTTAAACTGACAGTTGGGTATCCAATTAACTGTTGCTATAACAAACGAAAACGCTTAGAGGTATTTGACAGACAAATCTTTACTGGCCCAGCAGGGATTTTCACTGAGTTTATTTAATTAGATTGTGACTTTACCTAAATTGAACGTTTGCTGTAATCCTTGCTGAAACCATGGCATGAAATCTCTCAAGGTTAAACAGTCATCACAAAAGCACATCACTCTGCTAAATGATTTGTTAAAAGCACTGCACTGCACTGCTTCATCAAGGAGAAGGCTGGCACATCCCTGTACACGTTATGAGTGCTAAACCTTTCTATGTCTGTATATACACAGGAGCATCCACGACCTCTTGCCTTTCCACCACTACCCTTTCTCAACAACTTCTCCAGCCCAACAGTGAGTGTTTGCAAAAGATCTTACCAACCCTGTGTTTTCCTACTAAATTTTAATGCGCTCCAAGTCTGCAGTGAGATCTGTGTGCAGATCTCTCATCAGAGTTCATCACAATTCCAATCCATATAAAATTACAGGACACTGAGTTATGAAAACTGTTCCTACGCTCCTATGAGAATCTGCATCCTAACTCTTAGACTTAATGTCTCTGGAAAATATTCTAAAACAATTTTTCAGGTAATGCTTTTTATTTCTCTTACAGCAGAAAACAATGGCAGCAGCAGTATAAATAATAGATTAATTTCTCTCATAAAAGCAGTTGACGCGGATAAGCCACATAAACCTTTCTTGGAACATATATATCAACATTTTTCAATCATGACCTGCAGTATAAATGGGGTTTACAGTGAGACTTTCACATTTCTCTACATTTCCATCTCTGCAAATAACTAGGTGACAAGAGTGTGAAATGGGGCTGAAATTTCAACTGCGCCACATTGCTCCATCTAGAAAAATATTCCATAGAAATTTATTTTTTTTTGTTAATACAGCAGAGCTGTCATGCTATGACAACTAACGGCACAGTTAATGTGACAAAGTCATTCTCAGAATGTGATTAACTCATTCTTTGCCTATCAGCCAGAAAGCAAGCTGTCAACATCCATCTGAACAGAAGCACTGGAAACTAGTCAAAGCAAAGAACTTCCAAGGGAGCCCATGCATGCTTAAACTTTGCTTACCAAGCTGTGGATCAGCAGACTCAAGGTATGGGAGGTGTTTCCCTCCCAGGTATCCACCACACTGAGTTTCTCTGTAGTAACTGAGACAAAAATTACTTAAATGAGGTTCTTGGGCTCAATTAAGAGATTCAGAAGTATTAGCTTCTCCCTCTGAATTCTTCAGAGATCCCTTAGACTCAATGAGTTTCACAATCATAAATCACTGCATAAAATGTTCTGTTCACAGCATCATGACCATTCATAACACGTAGCGCCTGCAAATGCCTTTTAAACGTACCCACCTTCACTGTCCCAGCACCAAGCCTTGCGGGCTCTCAAAAGGTTAAAGTCACTGGTGAGCCCTGGCCAAAAAAGACGGCAGCATGCTGACAGATCTACTCTGCCTTCTTCGTGTAAACGTGAATACCATCATCATTCAGTTTTCTCAATATCTTAATGAAAAGAGCAATTAAATCACTAACTAACCTTAACCTGAGGCACAATAAATAGGCATAGCAATAGGTAAAGAGAAATGCTTAGAGGAAATATTTTTCTGAATAATACCCCTCACTACCGAAGACACCTGCCCCTCCAATTCCTGCACAGCTTTGAGATCTCCTGGGGTTCGCTGGCACTGTTAGTGCATTTCAGATGTTCTGGTCTCCTGGTTGCAGTTCTTACTGCCATCATTATTCTCTGTTTCGTGATCTTTACACAATTTGATTATTCAAGTTCGTTACATGCATTGAGTCACGCCTTGAGAAAGCTCCAACTACTATAAAACATAGCAGTTTGTCTGCCTAAGTGCCCAGACATCCATCAGCATATCTCCTTTGCCTTCTGCTCTGTGCTGTCTCACTACTGTTGGGAGTTCAGAGTCCCTGAATCCAACCCAGCGTCCTTGATCTCAGAAAGTGATCTCAGAAAAGAGATCCTGCCTGAGTAGGAATACCATGTTTCCTTCCCCTTACCCATCACTATTAGGCTCCACAGCGGCAGGGTGACACTGTGTACTGTTTAGTCAGACTCAAAGAGATCAGACAACCCACTTCTGTAGTCCTCAGCACTGCTGTCACTAATAGAAGGACTCATTTTTTCCATATACAAGAAGAAAGACAAATTATTTAAGAGTACATCCAACTGCCATTATATCCACATGCAAATAAACAACCCATCCTAGTGAAATAGCCCAATTGTTTATCATACAAGCTGAAAAAGGGTTAAAGAGAGAAAATAATTTATAGTTCCATAGTCATAAATAATTTCAGTCTTTTCAATTAATTGGGAGATAGGGAATACCGTTTGACAGAAAGAACTGGTCAGACTACAAAAGAAAAGACTTTGTACACCTAACTAACTTACATAAGACATCATTCTCCTCCCCAGCTTCTTCTGGGGAATATGGACATTTCACCCTGGGAAGCAAAGTCAATTTTCTTTTTGGCCTGCCTACATGTAAGAGAAAACTTTATAATTTTGTCCTCTGCTCATTTGCCTTAACCTGTGCCCAAGATGCCTGGCTTTTTCCTTGTGAAGAGCAAGTTAACAGTAGCTTTTCCCCAAGCGACACACATTTCTAGGGATCTGAGGTTCTGCAGCTTAAATCCTTAAGTTCCTTTAGGCACAGGAATGCCAAGCTCTGCGCTTCGTGCCCTCTTCTTGAGGAATGATGCCATCAGCTGTGTGTTTTCCTTGGAGTGAAGCAGCAGACAAGCACTGGTGCCCTGCGAAACTTAAGCCAGATGTGACTGTGCTATCATAGATACCACATCTGGATAACGCCAGATCACAAGGAGTACAAACCTGGAGCTGGCTAGGCGTGTACTCCGGGCACCTTCCCAGTCATGGGGTGGTGTTGCCCTTTGACCGACACCGTAATTACCAACAGGCAGAACATTAAGCAGGGTTAGTTGAGGACGCAGATGAGTAACAGCTTTGAAGATGCGTGTGGCATGCAGGGGCCTGCCGAGGGATCCCTACATAGCTGTGGAGGTCTGAGCTGCGACGCCTCTGTAGGCTCACTGTAGGATGGCTTAAAATCAATAGCTGAGGATTTTCTTTACCGTATTAAGTCTTTCCTAAATGCCTATAAGAAATACAAACCCTCCCATAGCTGCAGTAGCCTATAGTTATCATATCTCAATTAATTTGGCTGACTGTGTGATGAAGTATATTGAACCGATTAGAAGAAAAGAAAAAAACATAGGAAAGGAGGTCCTCTTTGTTCCCTACTATTCCTTGGAAAGAAAGCAGCTCATGCTTTGATTCAGGATACAAGATCCAAGTTTTGTGAGCTGGAACTCCTTTTTCTTTTCATTTATAGGGTGTACAGCCACTTCCCTCACATCCCTGATAAACTTCATCTTGAGGTAGAACGACAGGTTCTCCGCAGAATGTATTCCCGCCTGGCTGCTCTGGTGTAACCCTGAGTTTTGGCCAAAGCTGCTAGAAACAGGATGACCAGAAACAAGATTAAGTCTGTGCTGAGGATTTCATTTCCTTCTGATGAATTAATAAAACCAGTACTTTGATTTCATAGCTTAAGTCTTAGCTATCTGGCGAAACTTCAGACTGACACCTTTGACCCCTGTGGATCAAAAGTATGTTTTGACACAGATATTTAGGAGACCACTTGAGCTTTACCTGCCCTTCTGAAAGTTAAAATTATTGAAAAAGGGCTGGAGGGTTAAGGTTGTTGCATACCCTGTGTAGTAAGGGATTCCCACATTCCATCTTGTTTCCCGTATTGGATTACTCTTATAAATCAATCACATGGCTAAATTCAGTATCACAGACAGACCCTATAAACTTCTTGTCCAGGTCCTTATAAACCTCGACATTTTCTTTCAATAATACCAATTCACTAACATCACTGAATACTAGAGACCTGCAGAGAGCTGCCTCTCCTCACCAGGCCTTACTAGTGCTAAATAGTTCACTTTTTGACAAATTAGGCATCTTCGGATTTTTCTGTTTCTCCGAATATATGAATGCAAATTACCACATGACCTGCACAACTACATTAGATGTTAGCACTCGTATGATATCAAACTACATTTGAAAGTCTGAAATAAAATTCTTCCACAAATTCAGCAGAGATCTAAAGCACTATTAGAGTCCGTAGAAATTAGTTTTGTCATAAACAAATGTGAATGGCTTATATTAAGCTTTAAAAAGACAAACACAAGCCACTCAGCTGCCCAGTAAAATAATTGTTTGTCAAGTGCTTTAATAAAGTAATCTTGTTCTACTAAATCCTTTTTTTTTCTTTTTGGCAGTAGATTTATAAGTTTTAAATACTGATAATACATGAATACCTTATTACTATATTGATACATAGTTAATAACTGTTTATAAAAAGCTGTGGAATATAATAATTACTAGTAATTAATAACATATATTGAAAGTATCTATTGCAGCTCTGAGGTCAAATGCATTTCAGTATCATTCACCTCAGCACCTTGCAAGTAAGCTTCTTCACATTCTCAGTAACAGGAAGATGTTGGTCAATGTGTAATCCGCCAAAAATATTCTAAAGGTCCAGCTGGCTTGAGAACAGGAGGTAATCCTCTCTCATCTTTGCTACCAATCAAGAGGCCAATAACATGAGTCACACTTTCATTTACGGTGCATGGCCTATAGCAGTTTTAACAATTCATTGTGTCACAACAAGCACATACTTACTGAAATATTATGTTGTCTTTATCACCTTGGTAACTGCAAGTGGGCCAGAGGATTTACACCATGAAAAAAACTCGGCTGAATCCCTCGCCAGATTTTAGCATGTGTGCTTGACCAATTCTTATGCGGTCAAAAGAGCAGGATAGTGATTTATTGTAGTAGACTTGCTTGGTAGACTTGAGAGGCTTCACTTGGTATGCCTGCTATAACTTCTTGTAACATGGAACCATAGAATCATAGAACACCAGGTTGGAATGGACCTCAAGGATCACCTGGTCCAACTTACTGGTCTAGACAAGACGGCCTAGCACCCTGTCCAGCTGAATCTTAAAAGTGTCCAATATTGGGGAATCCACCACTTCCCTGGGGAGATTATTCCAACGGCTGGTGGTTCTCATTGTGAAAAATGGTCCTCTTGTGTCCAGTCTGAATCCCCCATGGACTAACTTGTACCCATTACCCCTCATCTTTTCCGTGTGACTCCTTGTAAAAGGGAGTCTGTCTTCTTTGTAGCCACCTTTTAAATACTGGAACTTCTTTTCTCAAGGCTGAACAAAACCCAGTTCTCTCAGCCTTTCCTCATATGGCTTCCCAGCCCTTTGATCATCTCGGTGGCCCTTCTCTGGACCCTCTCCAGCACATCTTTTTTGTATAGCGTATTATGTATAGTGTATATATATGGAGTATATACAAACTATACTGCATAAAGGTGCATAAAGATGCTGGTGTACTGTCATTTTTAGGTATTCTCAGTTGTGTGGTTGTTTCTGTTCTTAATCTTGCTAGTGGCGTACCTTTAACTTTTAAGTTGATTTATTTGGGCATTTGCCCTATTTCATATATTTAATAGCTGTGTTATGATTAAAACTAATGCCAGCCATCCGAAGGTTTGTTACTGGAAGGTCAATAATAAAAATACATCTCATATAGAATTATTTGTGTGGATTCTCTGGCTGTAGCACTTTAATTTTTTTTTTCAGTGCAGTCAAACGTTGTAGAAAATTTCATTTCTGTATTTTTACTATCACTTGTGAAATGGAGCTTTTGGTACAAGCCATTTGAAGTTCAGTGCAGAGAAAGATAAGTTTGGGGACAGAGACTAGTTACTGTGCATACAGCAGGCAGAAGAACAAGTTTCTGTTTGACAAGAAAATTCAACAATTTGAAATACTGGGACAAAACCAGGACAAAAAGCCACACAAACACATGATTTCCAAATGCTAAACAATTCTCTAAAGGAGCCATCAAACCTAGCTGGTGGCGAGTAGAGTGCGACCTACCCTAAATGCACTGTGTGTCCCCCAAGCCCCTTGTCACTTACCACGGCCACTGTCTGTCTAAAGCTAGCAATGAGCTGTAACCCTCCACTACCACACTAAAGCTTCTTATTTAGGTATTTAAATTATTAATCACCATTGTCATCTTGACTACTTATGGAATGACAGCTAGCTGCTCCTTAGGACGATTCAGTGTAAAAGCAGGGAAGTTACGTGTTTACAGACTAGCATAAGCATGTGCTTTGGAAACTGGCTCCTCCTGTTACCTTACAGCTTGCAAAGTTCTGATTGTAACACCATTCCTTACCAATGTGGTTTACCTTGAAATGTTGTCCTAATAAACAACCTGCTCTGGTTTGTTTCATAACCAGGAATTCATTGCTGAAGCATTTGACCTTCCCATAATCTTCTGCTTTTGCCCTGTAATTACTGATTACAGCGTAGGACACTTGGAGTTACCTTACCCACCTATTTTGTATTGGTTGGTACCTTGTT
Source organism: Stercorarius parasiticus (assembly GCA_013396915.1). Lineage (NCBI taxonomy): Eukaryota > Metazoa > Chordata > Aves > Charadriiformes > Stercorariidae > Stercorarius > Stercorarius parasiticus. The sequence goes on along the minus strand of VWZL01005236.1, from coordinate 26,939 downwards.
TGGAACCACAGTTCGTTGAGGTTTGAGATCTGCTTTCAGCCTCAATAGGTACTTTTCAGTTTCACCTTTTGCTGGCATCTAAATAAAATATGCAACAGTTAATTGTGCATGGAAGTACATCACTTCCATACAATTATTAGCACTGACAGCGTAAAATTTTCCACATTTCTTGGTGTAAATTACATCAAATTATGTGGACTACCATTTCATTTCAGCTGAAATGAAAAATGTCCCATGAATACCCACAAACTGTAATCTGAATTGTGTTTACAACATAGATGTGTAGACCAGAGCGCACCATGACTTTATTCAAATACTTCCCTTTCTCCGACTTGCCGATAAAGAAGACAAGACCTTCAGTATCACTTATTCAAAATGCGAAGTACAGTGAATAAGTAGTGCTCTCTTCATTTGCCTTTTTACATAAACAGTGTGTGGAAGATGTCACGGGGATCAAGACAAGCTGAGAACATAACAGGAAAAGCACGGTCTTACAGACCTAAGTAGGAACGTGGCTTTCTGTTCAGTCTTGGGGAAAAAATACTGACACCGCAGCAGTGTCACGGCTGCGTTTTTAAAGCTGGGTAATTGTATGGAAAACTGAGGAACCACAACTGGCCTTTTAAAGATGTGAAACAATGATAATGGGGTGGTTTCACTGATTTATAGAGAGACATTTATGATCAGCATCTCCCTTTCTATTCCCATTCCAGCAAGTGGGCAAGCTGGAGAAGAGTAATTTATGATATAAAGTAAGAAGTGTTTAACTTCCTAACTACAATAAAGTAGCGGCAGAGGAAGGAAAGAGCACTTGCTTTCCAAGTCCTCGGCCAGGTCCTTCCTCAGATCCTAAGGGAGATGCCAACCTGTAAGGCCACCACCCTCCTGCTTTGGGCAGGCAGGTGACGCAGCAGCACGGTTTCCTGGCCCCGGGAGCAGAGGGTGTCGCCCGACAGACGGCTTCGGGAAGCCACCCGGGACCGACACCCTCCTCCCCAGAGCCGGAGCCGAAGCCCCGGGGCCGGGCAGGGAGGCAGGTGCGGGGCAGCCGGGGCCGGCGGGGAGCTGGGGGCTGCGGGGGCCGGGCGGGAAGGCGNTCCCATCCCCAAAGGCTGTCATGGAAATGGTATGGTCTAAACGCAGGTTCATAACTCACAGGGCCGTGCTTTTCTCTGCGGTTGGTAATTTGCCCACAAATTAAAATATGTTTTGTGATTTCGGCCACACGGCGTCGGAAAATAGACAAGGTGTAGTTAGGTTGCCTGCTTTCCAAAACGGCAGATAACATTTTCTGCTAAGGAGGACACCTTGATATCACACCAGTGTTTTCAGTACTTTTTTGCTCAGCTAACGTCACCTCCCTATCAAAACAAAGTACTCTGTAGCCATTGCCACAACATGCATGTATAAAATGTATGTTACCAAACCTTTCTAAAAACCTAAGAAGCTGATGACTCTGGAATGAAACAGCAGGCGTGTAGGATCTAGCAGAATACTTTAATCCTAGTAGTAAGAACCCAGCAGCTTTCACAAAACAAGTCTTTAGTAATGTATTTCGTACCTGCACAAAAGAACAATGTGAAAGAAATAGCTGTTTGAAAGTCAATCTCTTCTTTTAGTCAATATCTCAGTGTTTTGAAGGGCCAGTAACATATTGTATTTCTGGGTTTGTATAACAGAAGAGCAGTGTTTGTGCCTGAAAAATCATGTTCAACTTCAGAAGCATCCTGAAGATACTACGGTTCCTGAAATTATTGATTTTTTTAGTTTTTGAGAATTTAATCTTACTCATATTTCCTCCATGCAAAAAAAATTTTGCTGGGGAAATAGTGCTTATTACTGGCTCCGCAAATGGGATTGGAAGGCAGATTGCCTTAAATTTTGCTCCTTTGGGAGCAACCTTGGTTCTTTGGGACATTGATGATGAAGGTAACAAAGAAACAAGCAGATTAGCCGAAAAAAAAGGAGCTAAACGAGTGTTTGCCTACCACTGTGACTGCAGCAATAGGGAGGAGGTCTATGAACAAGCAGACAAGGTAAGATACAGCTTCTGGCTTCTGATTTGACTTCTTGTGCCTGATGGTTTTGCTTCTTTTTAATAGTATACGCTATTGAAATTTTTTTTTAGGAACTGTACTATTCACTAAACGGAGGTAATCATATAGGGCAATGATTCTCTCTTTTTTACAAATAACTTCTAGATGAACTTAAACTATGTTCGTAAAAAAAGTAACTGGGTTTGATCTGTTCTGTCAAGATTTATCCATTTCCAGTCTTCGTTGTGAGATGGTAACTTCTTTTAGATTAAGAGTATAGTAAAACATACAGCAGAGGTTAGCTCCATGTATTAGCTTGTTTAGGCTTTAAAATTTCTTTAAGATATCAAGAAATAAAAAAATAAAATAAAAACATAAAATAAACAAAAACCAGTGGAAACTGTAAGGGGGGAAGAGGTCCTTTTCTCTGTCCATTTGTTTAGAAAACTGTAGTTCTGTAAGGATGTAATGATTTCAAAAATATCATCAGGACATGCCTGTTCTCCAGTTAAATTGATTGAGCTTCAGTCTATTTTTTGGTCAATCCAGATGGAAAATAAGATAGAGAAGACTCCATTTTAAATGAGACTCTTCTGCTGTGCTCTCTCTAAGTTCTTCTCTTCTACGCTTTGTAAACTTTTTTTTCCTCTCTTTTATCAGAGCCCAGAAATTGGACATTAAAATAATATCATTAATTTTTACTTGTCCTTTAACTGCATATTGTCTGAAAATATTTCCCAGTATAACCTCACTTATAATCTAGTAACCCGCTCTGCTGTTTCATACAAGGATAAGTTCTTCTTTTTAGTTAAACACTCAGTATATGTAGTTATATACATGACTCTCAAGTCACATCTTTTTGACGTTCTGTGTCCGAAGGCATACACCAGAGAAATTACCTAAAATATTTCATGACGTGTGAATGTTGATACATTGTTTTGGAATAGTGTTGAAATTTAACATTAATTTTGTATGAGTTGTCAGAGGGGCACTTTGCTTTGTGGTTGTTGCTTTTAATTTTAACCAAAACAGATTAGTTCTTTCTGAACGCAGTTATCAAAGTTTGAAATAAGTGTTTTTCCTCAAGAGATGTTACCAATGAAAAGTACTTCTAAAGGGTAAGTTGGATTCAGGATCTGTAAGCATCCGGAACCGCAATTCTGCTGCTTGCTGTCAGCAAGGTGTTATTTTACCCGTACTTACTGGCAGCATTTGGGGCACAGCCAATTAACAGCGCACAGAAAAAAATTCTATCGGTTGTAGATGTTAAGAACCACAAGTGGTATCATAGTATTAGTTGTGTAGTGCAGGCAAGGATATATTGTATTACAATAGTACGTCTGCAGACATGAGCAGGTTGTTGAGTCTTCTGTGCTGACCCAAGACAGAGTGGTCAAGGAGGGCGACCCTTGCCAATTGCTTGGGCAGTACGGACGATGTGATCTTCACTGTGAATACATTGATTATGACTCCTGCAATTTTGGAGTAAGAATCCCCGTAATTTCAACAATCTTAATATCTGTTATCACTTCCCAGCAAGATGAAAAATTGGTCTGAGCAACTTGTGGTCAGTACTTCAAATGTGACACTTGATCTTTATTTGGAATCACACTATATATCAAGCAGCAGTTCTTCTAGAATCCCCTTTTTGCAAGGAAAAAACTCACTTTAGAATTTACTGAAATAAAATCTCTTTTAAAAATAACGTTTTAAATTGGCATCAAATCCCTATTCCCATAAATGGTATCTGCTTCTTGCAAAGACACGCACCAGAATGATTAGTTTAAGCTTATGTAAGTATTTTCTTTGTTGGACTTTCCTGTCGATGCTGAACGTTTTGAAAGGCTTTGTTTGTTCGTAGTTTAACGGAGTCTCAAAATGTTTATTTTGTGCACTCAAGTATTTCTCAGTCTCCAAACACATTAACCGAATCAGCCGCGGGGCTCCAGCCTGCAGAATGTGCTGTGCCCCTATCAGCAAAGAGTATTCTGAAGTGCACAGGCTGACCTGCAAGCAGAAACTCAAAGAGCTGTTTAAAATTCAGGAATTGCTGTTAAGGTGTTAAATTATTGTTGACAATACCAACGTCTTTGTAGTATTTGCATGCGTTGAACAGTCATGATGGAGCCAGAAATTTTTTTAGATCAAGAGTTTTCCAGCTAGGGGCCACCTCCACTCTTGGAAATGCCTGCAGCTTTTTGATTGGTAATGTGAAAAGTCTTGAGCTTGGACAGTGATGATAAATCAATAGCAGAAAATCTAAATTCATTGCTTTTATTTGGTACAGTCACTGCAGAAAAACCTGGGTATTTTCCCATAATAGAAGCTTTCTTTATAGGAAGCAAATCAGATCATCAAAGTCCCTAAAGAAGAGATTTTAGAATAAACTGGTGAAGTGAACAGCAAGTAATTTTCAGGATCAGGATGTGTCCACCTGCGAATTCCGAAGGAAATCAGATATGGAACTGATGAGCTAGAAATGCATGGGGGGGTGTTATGTTATAACAAGTGTCCAAGGAACGAAGAGTAGGAAATATGCCAGTTTTAAAGAGCGTTTGAGAGGACACAAAGAAACTACAAACCTGTCTTACAGAAAATTGGTAGAAATGATAATAAAGAGAAAAATCAATAGATACCTGGAGAAACACATAATGAAGAGTAATCAGTTTGACTTTTTCTAAATGGAAGTCAAGCTTCACACGTTTTTTGGGGTAGTGAGTAAACAGGTCAAATGAAACCAGATTAAGTAAAACGCTGCCACTGGGGAAGCTATGTTGTCATATGAAGAAAAAGAGGACCATCAGCTGGACTGACACAGCAGTTAAAAGGTACAAGTGGGGAGAAAGTACAGATGTACCCCACAAAGGAAGATTTGGGCATTCCTGCCATACTCAGCAGTGTCAAGATTTGCATTCATTTGCGTGGGTGGAAAGGTGTTTGGATCTGAGCCCTGCTTGCCTATGACAAGGAGAAAGCCTGACCCAGCTGGAGGAATAACAAACAAGTCCTCACTGAACACTAAGGTGCCCTGAAAGAGCCAAAGAAAGGTCAAATATTGGGGCATCAGATCCAAGCACCTATTTCCAGATTGCCAGACAGCAGCATATCTGGGATTTTTATCTTTTTGTAGTCATTCCATAATTTTTGAGACATCAAATAACCCTTTGCTTCTAGCACAAAAATCTCTGCAGTGAGACTGATTCTTAATACTCTAAGTAAATCTTGGCCATCTGCTTTGATATAAATCCATATCATGGGATAAAATCTTTTTATAACAAACCCAAATGGTGATTTTGGCCTTCTCTCCAAGTGATGTTATCGGTTTCCTGGTACATGCTTCTGTACTCAAGGGATTGGTATCCCCCAGGGATCTGCACTGAATTCTTTCCTGTTCAATAGAAATGATCTGGAAAAGGGGTTGAACAGGCTTGGCTGAGGAACACAGATTCTCACGATACCAGAAATAGGGGAAAAGAAATGTTCAGGTTGCGATTAAAGCATGCTCACAGTGCACACTAAAGCTTTGTAACCCATTACCTTAGGTTCTGGTGAAAACCAAAAGTATTCTGGAGTTCAGGAAGCAATTAGACAACTTCTTGGGGGAAAAAAAAATCCATGGGGATATATTACATACAAAGGTATAGATACCTTAACTCTCTCAGTAAGAAGTTAAGCTGCAGAGTGTGAAAAATTGAGGAGTATGTTGGAGGAGACCTTAGAATCCTCGTTCTTTTTTTACTGCTTTCCACCATGAGACAAGGGCTATGAGTCTAGATGGACCTTTGATCTGATGTAGTACAACAGCTCTTACATAATTATGTTTCCAGTAGAGATATAAATAATTGCACATATCACTAAACATTTTCATAAATGAAGCACAAGAGGCAAGGGTACCTTCTAAAGCTTTCTGTTTATCCTCTTTTTTATTCAGGTTAGAAATGAAGTTGGGGATGTTACTATTCTAATCAATAATGCTGGCATACTGCTTGGGAAAAAGTTCTGTGACATTCCAGATGTAGATTTTGAAAAGACCTTAAAAGTCAACTTCCTCTCTCAAGTCTGGGTAATGTATTTTTTTCTCTCCCGGGTGACCGAAGGGTACAGGCAAGTATTTTAGTGTGAAAATCACCATGGTGGCACCTACCTGGGGAACCCAATATGGAATAGGGATGGGGGAAGACGCGTATGGGGGAAGATACATCTTTTTAATCATCCTGTAATTGGAGACACACCAAATTGACAGCTTCCCCACTGTGTCTCAGTAATGTTAACACAAACCTACCTGGGCGCTCTGATATCACGCTCTATCTGTAACAGCTGTGGCTGAAGTTAATGCTGGCATGGTGGCATGTGACTTTCCTGCTCCTGATGTTTGCTGGCATCAGAAGGCTTTGTCTAATAGACTTGTAGCATTCGGGGAGGCACAACCATGGTTTAGTGGTGGACTTGGCAGTGTTAGGTTTACTGTTGGACTCCACGATCTTAAAGGTCTTTTCCAACCTAAATGGTTCTATGACCCTATGCTGCACGTGTTGGTGTCAGTCTTCAGGTCGTGCTTTCATTCCTAGTCACCATCTGCTTAGTGTACATAGAAAATTCGTCTGGATAGTATATATTACCTTTGCTTTGCTTTCATACCTCTGAGGGAATTTGCTGTTATCTGGGGTCTCAGTTGACCTTTAGGAGGTTTTGTTGTGAGGGAGTGTTACTCTTGCCCCCTCTTGCATTTGTTGTTTGTATGTCTGAGTGACCAGCCTGCAGCAGGGAAAAATGTAGCCTTGCAACTCCCTCGCTAAATGGCATTTCTCAACGGAAAATCATTGCAGATAGAAGTCTTCTAATCATTTCCCAGCCCACAGTGCATCATTCTTCCAAACACTTGAGGCAAAGGGACTGGGAGACATGTTCCTCCTGACAGGCCTGAAGAGACATAGGGCAGGAGGACAGTGACTGTGGGCCCTCAACCCAAAAAAACATGTACTAGGCACAGACATCTGGAGTCGAATAGACGTTGCAGCATATCTCGGCTATTGAAATAATTTTGTTACTGCTCTTGTTTTTTTCTTATCTTCCCCCTCATAAAACACTAGTGTCCTCCTTCTATAGTTGGTGTCACCCACAGCGGTGGTCTGGGGTGCTGGAGTTGTCGCGCAGTTCGGTTCATAACACATAGGGCCCATAGACAGCTGAGCTCCCCTTGATGTGTTGACTTCTAGCTCCCTCTTGTGTACCAAATCTTTGGTAATAGTCTCAAGTACCCTCAAAATGTGAGGAACCAGGAGGCAGAGAAAATACAAACTTTGCTGCTTTTAATTGCACGATTTTAAATGGCGATAGATCTTCAGATAGAGGGTAGTCATTTAAAGACATTCTGTCCCTTATTTATAAATTCTTACAGAGATAGAATTACAGTTGAGCTTCTTGTATATTGAAGCCCCAGAAAGCAGATCAGGTTGTAAAGCCTAATTTGGAATGCGACGTTTTTGGCATGTCTAGTTATAAAGGGGTTTTTTTATATGTCTTTTAGACTTGCAAGGCCTTTCTTCCAGCCATGATGACCTATAACCGTGGACACCTGGTTAGCACAGCCAGTGCAGCAGGATTGTTGGGAGTCTACAGAATGTCAGGTTAGTATCGTCCAGTACCCTTACAAATTAGGTGTACTCGCCAACAACTTTTCCTGGAGATCTCATACATGCTTGGCTTGAGCAGTTTATACTGATATATTGAATCTTAAAGGTCTTTCTGCAGATAAGGAAGAGCCTGCAGATACGAAAGGTGGTGGTGTACTGAAGAAGATGATGGTGACATGTTGCGTGAGTGGCACAGGGAGCTCACTGCAGATTTTACTGTCTGGCTGCAGCCTGTCTTACCTCCACAGAAGAAGGACAATACAGCTCATACATGTGCAGTAGGAGGGAGCCCTGCGTACTGGTTGTCTAACACTTTCTCATAGCAGGTTTTATGCAGATGAATGTTCACAGTCCTGAGAGATACGTGGGTTACACCTGGAACTGTACACTTAGTTGGAAAATGGTTTTCAGGTCCAGAAGGCATTTTGGGAGAATTTTCATTACAATTAATTTGAACGAACTGTGTTTTACGCTATTTAACAGCTCCATATTCTCAGCTGTTCCCCTCAGGAGAGCTGTCTGCTACAGTCCTGACTATTTCATCAGCCTGGGTCTGCTGCCCAGTCTCACCTCAAGCCTTTCTGGCATCTTAGGTCACCCTATGAGAATGTGAACTTCAGTGTAATAAGTATCTTTTGTTTCTTCTGCTGGTTGACAGTGTTACTGTAGTGTTTATTTACCACCTGTTATTGTTGGGTCAGATTCGGTATTGATAATAGGTCACGTCCAGCTTTCATCATTTAACTGTAAGGCTTCTGAGAGTGGACCTGCCCAACCTTGCATTACAACTCTTTACACCTTAGCACCTATTCATTTTTAGGTTGTATAGTTCCGTCCTCCACTATGGGTGAATCCCCAAAGAATAACAAACTGACTCTGATGACGGGTTTTGAAGTTATTATTTTCAGCAAAATTGGATTTCGTTGTATCTAACAACTATTTTCACACACTTTTGAAAAAGCCTGAGGAAACCACATGCAAATTCCTATATTAAAATAAGGTCCTTACAGTTGCAAAATTGTAGAATAATTTGGGAAGGAATCTCTGGAGGTCATCTGGTCCATACCCCCAAATAAAAGCAGGCCCAACTTGCATAGGTTGCATAGAGCCTTGTGAGGGCAAATTTTTATTATGTCCAAGGATGGAGTTCCATACGTTCATTAAACAATAAGAATCAGACAAAATTGAGTCTTCCTGGGCAAAGAGAATGCTATTGTAATTGCAGGGCAAATCAGGAGAAGAAGAAGTAATAGGTTGAAACAGCTTTTCTAAGTAGGGTATTTAGATTTTACCACTAGAAATAGTTCTTCCTGAAATGTAACCTGTGATATTAAACGGTGAAGACATTCTGAACTGAAAGAATGCCTAGCTTGTCTATGAGTATCTGTAAATGCACATAAAATGTTGAATAAGCTCATCTTCCCAAATGTCTCTATAGTGCACTGAAAAAAAAGTCCTCTGGAAAGGGTTAATCTTATCTTTAGACTACTGTGTATCAATCATGGGAAGAGCCATTAACCTTCAGAGTTAGTATCACCAATATGCACAGCATCCTTAAAATACTGAGTACAAGACTGCTAATTATATAACTAAGTAATATCAGGAGTTAAATAGTATTACAAAGCATTAAATTCTGTATGTAACACTTACTGTGGTGTTTTTGACATATTTTGGATATTTCTTCTTTCTTCACTTTTCAGATTATGCTGGAAGTAAGCATGCAATCATTGGAATGATGGAAGCCTTACATTCGGAACTGTATCATGCAGGAAAACATGGCATTAAAACCACAATCATTTGCCCTTATTTTATTAATACTGACCTAGCTAAAGGTTTTCAAACGCAGTAAGTAAAACTTAGATCGTGTACTATTAAATATGTAAAAAATAATCTAGATATGCCATATTTGGTCTCTAGCTATTATAAGGTTGATTTTCTTTTCAATTCAGTAGTTTTGCCTTATTGGCAGATACAACTATGTCTCTTGACACAAGAAATCCAAGCCTTGTGTACAATTAATAACTGATGTGCAACAGGGACTGTGTAGTAACCTCGCAGTCAGAGAATGGTTAGGGATGCTCGGCGGTATTTAAAGCAACCTTATTTGCCCGTAGAATGGGTGCTGTTGAGGTTCCCTGCCCCGGGTAATTTTGGCATTGTGACTACAGTTATGGCTGTCAGGATACTCATGACCTGTCATTATTAACTATGCCCTGCTATCTGTATTAGCAGGTACTACACTTCTCTGGGTGAGAGTGGCTGTGATGGTAGTATGTGGTGGGTGGCTGTATGGTTGTAGCGATGGGAGAGGCTGCAGGCACCGAATTAGCCATTGCAGTAGTGCAGTACCAGCGATCCTGGCTTTTCAGGGCTCTGCTCCTGCTTCCACCATTCATCATCCTGTAGTGGCATATATTGTGCAGAGCACAGGCTTCCTCCTGGCTGGAAACAGGCCTGGTCCTGATCTATTTAGCTGTCACCTCAACATCTACAGTAGAAAAGGAGAACGTATGCAGAGGGTGGAACTCTCATGCATTGAACAGCAGATACTATGGATTAGCTGGGAAGTTTTCAATGCCGCAATCACTGTGGGCATTAACTTCATCAGGGTCTGAGCAGGGCTTGCACAAAAAGTTACTCATTAGACATTAAAATGCACAATATTACCAAAGTGTTTTCAATTTCTTTTGATAATAGAAGGAACAAAGAGGACTGGAGACTCCTTTTCAAGACTACTTGAGGGGGTGGGAAAAGATTCTTAAATGATTTAATGAAATGATTTTGCATTAGAACACATCTCAAAAGTAAAGCTTTGTAATTTCATAATGCTTTGTTTCTTGTTTTACCAGAAACTCCCTTCTTCTTCCTGTTTATGCTGCTGAGTATGTAGCCAGCAAGATTGTGGATGCAATTCAAAAGGAAAAGTTTTATCTGCTCATGCCTCTGACTTTACACTTTCTTGCTTTCAAAACGTAAGAATGTGACTCGTCTTCCAGCATTGCCTTCTTTCCTTTGCCATATGCCTGCAAACTCAGCAGGAAAGTTTAGTAAAAACAGTCCTTTAGTTAATATTCCTGCTGTCGATCCAGTTACATGTACCCAACTATGAAGAAACAGTGGGTTTAATTTTTAATAATCTAAGTGAATAGCATTCCTCTGGCCACTTCTATCTCTAATACATGTCTTAAATTATAGTTGGGCATAGAAATTTCAAAAATTTTCCTGAGATGGGACACTGGGAGCAATGCCTGGGCTGGATCCGTCTGCTTCCAGAAACTGCCTCCACCGTTGGCTGGGCTTTCACAAGATGGCTTGGTCTGTCATTCGTTCCCCCCATTCATAACAGGGGAGCACCAAACGTGTTATTGCCACACATTAGAAGTATGGAGCACATATAACAAATTTATCATTTCTTTATTTATAGAGTACATTTTTCTAAAAAAGCACAAGGCTAACTTGGTGTTTGTCTCATCAGTCTCGTTCCTAGAAAAATGGTACTATTCTTCGAATCTTGCCTTAAGATCCCCAGCAGCTTGGATAAAGCCTTTGGTCAGAAGAAGAAGGATTGAAACCAAAATATTTTGAAGACCTTGAGTGCCATCTAATTGAAAATTTTCAGTAAAAATTAATTTTGAATCAAGCTTATTTTTTGACAGAAAATTTGCTTCTTGTATGATAGTTGACATTGGTCAGCATGCAATTTCATCCTTCATAACTGTCTTTTAATCACTGATTTTTAGCCATAATCCGCGCTCTCATTTCGTGACGGCATGCTGCTTTTATCTGAGCTCTCAATAAAAGTCAGTAATACCAAGCAGGGATGTTTGACTTCATTTTGTACTCTGAATTCTCAATTTCTGAGCAAAATTTCGAAACGTGGGAAAAACGCACTACTGTTCATGCAGTAAGAGAAAAAAAAGCAAACCAACAAAGAATTTAACATATTTCCCTTTCAGGACCAAAATAGCACTGCAGTTCACACAAAGCCGACATGAAGCAGGGCGCAGTGGGATCATAGAATCATAGAATCATAGAACGGTTCAGGTTGGAAGGGACCTTAAAGATCATCTAGTTCCAACCCCCCTGCCATGGGCAGGGACACATCCCACTAGACCAGGCTGCTCAAAGCCCCATCCAGCCTGGCCTTGAACACTTCCAGGCGCGGGGCATTGACAGCCTCCCTGGGCAACCTGTTCCAGTGCCTCACCACCCTCACAGTAAAGAATTTCTTCCTAATATCTAACTTAAATCCACCCTCCTTCAGTTTGAAACCTTTACCCCACTACCTATCACTACACTCTCTGGTAAAGAGTCCTTCCCCATCTTTCCTGTAGGCCCCCTTTAGGTACTGGAAGGCCGCTATAAGATCTCCCCGGAGCCTTCTCTTCTCCAGGCTGAACAAGAGCAGAGCAGGGATGATGTGCTCTGGCCGGGGAGCTGCGCGGGCAGCCTGTGTCCTGAAGAGAACTGCAGTGAGCACTGATGAAGTGCGTGCGGTGATGTGCTGCTCACCGTGCTCCTCCTCAGCCACAGTTCTACGGGATGTGTGCGCCTCAGTTTTCATCCATGGCTAGAGGCCAGTACCGGATCATTTATCAAAGGGTGTGGCTTATAAAGAACATTTGTAAAACTGTAGCCATGGCCAAATAATCATGTGCCTACTCAGAAAGGAAAGATGATGAAGCCCCACAACCAGAGGAAGCAGATAGTAAAAAGTCCATTCTAGAAATTACTTACGTGGTAATTAATTGCCTCCATAAATTTTGTAAAACATTCCTACAACGGTATAGTCACAGTTTATAGACACAGGCTCTGCGGTGAGCATCTGCTGTAGGCAGCTGCATGTTGAACCCTGATGTAGTCCATAGGTATCTGACTCCCTTCTCTGACCCTGTAGGCACCTATGTGGCTTTGAAGCACCCTGCTGAGGCCAGATAATTGGGCTCAAGGTGTTGTGTCCCAGCTTAGGTCCCTGAAGTCCTCAGCTGAATCTGGACCTGCAAACTGGTCCGCAGAGTTCTCTTTAGTTTCAGTGAGCTTAGTAAAATTACTTAGAAAATTATTGACTTAAGAGTATTGTGAGGAATCTGTGCATGAAATCTTTTCTCAGTAATTTTTGAAAAATCATTAAAATTTAAATTTATGAAGGTATTATGTTAAGCGAGCGAGCAAGCAATAACTTTGAATGGACTGTATTGCTTTCAGAGACTGAAACTTCAGTGAGGTAGCCTGTCTGTTAGTGTGAAACATAACTGCTGTAAATCATGGGAAAAGGAATATACCTCATCTATTCCTGGAAAATTATGGGCTGGATCTTGCGCAACATCTCCTCTTATATTTGAAAAGAAGTCACATCCATCTCCTTCAGCTGTCTCTAAATGAAATTAGAATGTAAATGTCCTAAAGGAAAAAACAAATCCCCAGGAGCAGAAGCTCTAAGATTAGTTATGCAAAAGTATGTGCTGGCACTTAATTGATAAAAATCAATCCTCATGCAAATTTTCAGAAAACGCTTATGTAAGACATTCACAATATGTCTGATTATAAAAAATAAATTTGCAGACCAAAACAGGGAATCTACAAAGCATTGTTTATAAAACTCCACACTGAGGAATTAAAGAGAACCTTGACTGTTCATCTATTGCCCACATCTGTCACCATATTTCTATTGTACTTAACTAACGCCATACTTAGCAGCTCCCTTCCAGCTACAAATGCTTATAAGAGTGCACACTCCCATTAAAAAACTATTTTTTTACATCCCAGTGTTTTTAAAATACACATACATTCAGTAAATTCATTAAAGCTCCTTGTAGATATTATCAGGAATTTTTTAGCAGAGAGGTGGAGAAAGCTATCTGAAGTTTGGCTCTTTGGAAAACAGGGTTCATTGATTTATATTTTGAAAAACTCTGTAGGTAATCAGTAATTGAAATATGCTTTTCTTCTCTGCTTTTGTTCTCACTCATGAGACAGGAACAAAGTCTAAGTTGTTCCCTGAAAATAACAATCCACTTTTCTCAACTGCAAACAGGTATGTTGAATATTGGGATTCCTTTACTCCGCGTGAACGTTGCAATTTGGCTCTAGATCTATGATTGTTTTCAAGTATGGTTACGGTAGACTATACAAACTGGCACGACGTTGTATTTGTGAGTGTACTGGGGGCCTGAATATGCTTAATGTGTAATTTCATTGCTTGTGCTGCAGAGCTCATGAACAGATAAGAGACATAAATTTTAAAATGCTTTGTGAAATGAGGCTCCCATTTGAAGTAGTTACCTGTTAGTGACACTAAGATTTTATGGGCTAGCCGTCATTAAAAATCTGGTATGTCAGGGTGAATATTTGCAGCCAAAAAGCACATTTTAAGGGCTCTCCTTCCAGTATCCCTTTTTTTTTTTTAGTTTCTTTAACTAAAATATGCCAACCTTACCACGGACATTTGCAGTTTTAAGTTTACCACCTACATACACAGGACATGAGGAGATTAAGAATAATACAAAGGACACAATGCTTTATTTTCTAAGCCATATTTCCCCTACTTTGCATAGCCACCCTGCAGAGCCTCACACTATATTGCTGCCGTCCCAGCCAAGGGCACTCTTTGGCTCCATTTCTTCTGGCTAATCTGCTTGTCTCAATAAGGAATTTATAAAGCTTATGCTTTCTAAGTCTCAAAATTACCTGTTAGACCTTCTTATCAGCCCTAGAAATCAGGAACTCATTCTTTTCTATGAAAATACCAGAAAAAATATCTCGCTTTTTATTCATACAGAGAAGAAGCATGGTGGATCCTGTAACACAATTCTAAAACTGTAAGTCAAGACGTTCCTATTAACATTCAGAAGTAGCAATTGGATGCTGTTCCTGTTTTTTAAGATAAAATTATCTTTTAATGCAAAATTATCTTTGGTGTTTTGAAACATAATGTGCCACTTAAGTACCTCAGAGTTACTGACAACTCCCGAGAAATATATGCTTTCCTTCTTTGAGGCTTTCATCTTATTTGTAACTCCTCCACACAAAAACAATGTTGCAGGGAAAATTCTGTTATTTCTGAAGTTGCAAGTGGGACTGGAAGGCAGTTTGTCTTCTTTTTTTTCTCCTTTGGGAGCAATCCTGGTTCTCTGTAAAACTGCTGAAGAAGAGACAAGTGAATTAGCCAGCTTAGCCATTGGCTGAATCTACCTGTGTTGCTGCACCAGTAGAGAGATAATCTGTGGTATCAGATAAAAAACGGATTCTTGCTCTTGTTTTATACCCATTGGTACAACATACATTTTGAGAGCTTATTTTGCTTATAGAGGAAGTTGTAGAATCAGGCATCCTATAAAGAACATTAATCCTATTCAAAATGTAAGCATTTTGAGGAGAGAACCATTTGAATGATGCTGGGTCACCTTGTAATCTAATAAAAAACTTTAAATAAAACTTGGTGGCAACCACACGTGACTTCAATTTCTCAGAAATTTCTGTAACCTCTTGGATATTTCAGTGCCACTCCACGACACTCCCTGAGCACCTGGTTTTGGCTGTACACAGCACCCAACAGTGGTTCCCAACTCCCAGAGTATGAAGAAGTGAGATGCTCACTGTAGCACCTTGTCCCATGAAGTCCACAGGCTGGATGGCTCAGGGCAGCTTAGTTCCTGTCCTGCATTAAAGCTCCTTCTGGAGAAAGACTATTTTCAAAGCATCTGCAGAAAGCAGAGAATATTGTACTGCACTGAAAGAGGGGAGATTTAGATTAGATATCAGGAAGAAATTCTTTACTGTGAGGGTGGTGAGGCACTGGAACAAGTTGCCCACGGAAGCTGTGGATGCCCCATCCCTGGAAGTGTTCAAGGCCAGGCTGGATGGGGCTTTGAGTAGCCTGGTCTAGTGGGAGGTGTTCCTGCCCATGGCAGGGGGGTTGGAACTAGGTGATCTTTAAGGTCCCGTCCAACCCAAACCATTCTATGATTCTATGACCATTGCAGTTTTTCATATATGCTCAAATTTTTCATTTGTATACTTAAGCATGTCACAGCAGCTTAGAGACACTGATGCATAACGTGCAGCACATCACAGAAACAACTGGACTTTCCCAGAAATTCTGATAGCTTGTTCTATTTAACCACCTGAATTGCCATTATCCCATTAAATTACAGAACATTCCCAGAACAACCTCAGGCTTTCCAAAGGCCCGATCACCCTCCATAAATGTCAGCCTGGAAAACTCATTATTTTAAGTTATCTAATTAGTTTGTTTGGATACCAGTTTTGAAGAGTGAAACCAATCTGAAAAAGTAATGAATAGTATAGTCAAAGAGAAGACCAAAGGAAACAGATGGAAAAAGACAGCACAGCCCAGGGGCCAGTCTGAAGACCTTTACATGCAAGGTTTCCCTTGAATGCCATCAAGACAACGGTGCTTGTCGGAAACCCAGCCAAAGGTCTCGGGATATCAGATAAGGACAACTTGTTTCCATCAGATGCTCCCAGCCCACACAAAGGCTATGGATGCATTTGCACACAGACCAGAGCAGCACATATAAGGAAGTATTCTAATATGATATTCACTGAATATCATATTCATAAATATGTTGTGGAGAAGATTCCCATTAATTTCACTTTGTGTTGAAGCACGTGCTACAGGCATGTTGATTTCTAGATACTAGGAGCTCCAAGTTTCACATTATTCTTGTTCATGGGTAATCTGCATCTTCTTCTTAGCCTCTGTGTGGAAAGATGTTTAGTTCACAGTTCCCACAATTGTGGAGGAATAAACTGGGAGCTGGAATTCAGAAAATTCCTTGTTCCTCTGTCACTACCTTTACCTTTGACCAAAAGGTTTAATCTCACTGTTCTGGTATCCTCATTCGTACCTGGGAAGCACAAAAAATAGTGAAAGTGGCATAAAGGATGTGTAAATGTACTGTCCCTATTTTTCACTGTTACAAACAGCGGAAAAGGAGACTTCATGCTCACACAATTTTTCAGGCTAACGAGAAATAAAATCTTCATCTCTTTGCTTTTAGACCTAGAAAAATGTTATTGCTTTCTATATTATCTCATGATTTTCAATACTTCATATAATTTCATGAGGTAGAAAGGCCCAAATCAATCCAAAGAGCTCAGTTATTAACAATCAAAATTCTACCTTAATTACTATTATGGATTTTTCTAGTTTCTTTCTTCAGTCAATACAGTGCCTCTGTTCAATACTTCAGATATTTCAGGATGCCACAGAATGCTAATAAAGAATGACTGTTTTAATTTAAAAAATAATACAGATCTAATTGCCATTTAACATTGCACAGAACTGTTGCTGAAGCCAAATAAATTATCAGATGGCCATCCATTTCATTAACCAATCTCAGCTGGCAGTACTGCCTGAGGCAGCAGTGATTTAAATAGCCATGAGGCATTGCTCAATGCTTTCATAAACTCCGTGTTTCCCGGGTGTTCATTGATCAAATGTGTTGTGTCGGTGGAAGTGGCATTCTAGTGCTTGCTCTGTCCCTTACTCCACTGCTTCTTTCTCAGAAATGTGGTTAGCAAATGAACACATTCAAATTTCCAATATGTGTTTTTGGTGTCATTTAAGTCACCATACACCTGATTTCTTATTGCCATCTGGTTTAGATGAATCATACCCAGGAATGCCTTCTCTGCTGCACTGTCCTTAAAGGGAGTCTAGAAAGCTTGTGCCCACAGGTGTGTACGATGTAGACGTCTACTTTGGGTCAACTGAATTCCCCAGATAGCAGGACAATCCTCCTATATAATAGAGGGAAGATTCAGAAACCTCAAATGCTATCTTTTTTACTACTCTATTGTAGCAGTTCTTCACTTGAAGCATTGCTTGTCATCCCACCAAGCTGCAGGCTGAGGATTAAAGGCACTTCTTCATAAAATTGTCCTACCCAACTAGTAGTAGAACTTCAGACATGCAGGGAAAACATGTTGGCTGTTCCGATATCCACATCTATAACCTGGGAAGCACAAAAAAAAAATCATAGTGTGAGATAACATACATGTATATGTATTGTTTCTATTTTTCACTCACGAGAAACAAAAAGATGACGTTAAGGACAGAAACTGTTGCTTTCTTTCTTCCAGTTCTCAATTCTTTAGTCAAACAGCCCACAAATCTTAAAAAGTCATTACTGAAAATCATGGTTTCAGATCATTACATTTCTACAATACAGTTTTAGATCATTAGCATTTTTAATTACATACTTATGGCCTTACAAATACAATTTATGAAGTACAGGCAAATCATCAGTTCCACATGAAGAAATTACTCAATAATTAACTCACACTGTTAAATGATTTATTTTTTTTTTTTACCAAATTCAGCTCCTTCCAGAAGAAGCATTTGTAAAGTAGCAGCAATGATGAGCCAGTACACACTCTGACAAAGCATCCAGGAAAAAAATTCAAATGTCTTCTATTATCTAACCCATCTTACCTGGTAATTGAGAACTACGCGAGTCTTGTGAAATAGTTCCATGTTCTAAGACACTAAGAACTCCGTAGCTCTTCGGATGCTGCCAGCGTTGCCCGTGGGTTTGTTCTAGGAACCTCCCTGTATGGCAACAACGCTTCCTTTTGACTGTATAGTCAGCCGAGTTGCATGTGCCTTGCTAAGGCTGTTTTCAGGGCACTTTTTCACCAGATGAGTATATCTAAAAATAGATGTTATGAATTTGGTTCTAAACCCCTTTGTTTTTCATTTTAGCAGCAAACACCTAATATAATTTTCAGCTCAACCATAATTGAGCTTCTTGAGGTTTTGACCAACTGTCCTATAAAGAATGATACATGGGATTTTAGTCTGGTGTTGAAGGAGAGCACATGTATAATTAAAGCAAAGTACATAAATATGAAAGGGGGGATAAATATGAATGGTATGGTTGTAGCTACCAGCCTATGTGTATCAGAAAGTAATTTCCCCAAAAGATTTAAATTTCTTGAAATTTCTCCAAGCCAGATGTACCAAATTTTAGGACGTGTGCTAAAATCATCTTCTTCAAAGAATTAATTAATGCTTCATTTCTCACTTTTTTTGGTTTCCCATAGTTAAAAGAAATATTTCATGCAAGCATATATATTCTTCTTTTATATTTACACACATAAAGATACTTTCTTTTCTGCAGTAGACTGGGCTAAGTAGAGCCAAGTGTTGCCTGTCTGCCTGGGATGATATGCCAGGAGGTAACAGGAAACGAGGAATAAGATAGATACTCCTCCAGAATAGGAAAAGAGTTTGAAATAAGCCAGAGAGTGTGACAGTCCTGAAAAGGTCTTTGAAAGCTACTCAGAGTCTGACAGCAAATAAACTTAAAGTGGGAAATCAGGCTAGACCTGATGTCTACTTTGTTATCTAAAGTCCTTCCTTATCTATAGCTTACTCCTCCCTGCAAGTTGAAGGAAAAGCAGTGCCTTAACCACTCAACTGGCAAATCTGAGAGTGCCCACATAAATTAACAGCTGTCAATTAAGAGAAGAGCCATGATGCTAACCATGCCTTTGAATGCAGGAGGTGAGCGCCCACGCTGTGGGCCCATGCAAGAGTGGAAATGGGAAGAAAATTGTTTCCCTTCAATATTTAAGCCATGTTACATAGGGCAGTGCTTGCCTTATACAGATATGTTTACCACCTAGTAAACTGGTGGTGTTTCTTTAATGTACGTAATTCTTCAATATATATAATTTCATGACAGCTGAATGCTTGCTATGCAAAGACTTTACAGTGGCTTCCTAATTAATGATTTCCTTCTATTTTCATTTTTTACAATCTCCTTTCCAAAGAAAGCACATGCTTTTACAAGAGAGTCGGAAGCCACTGCAAGAACTAAAGTAAGAATCAGGAAGGGAAATACAATTTCTTTTATATAAGAGAGAAGTTTGTTACATATCATCAGAAGCAATAGACAGAATTCTTACATAAGGAACAACTTAAGTTATTTGTGAATCATGGTGCCTTTTTCGCAATGTAAAACTCAGGTGATTTCAACCACACATAATGGCAACTGCTGCATTCTTGGGATAAGTTCTCATCACAAGCACTTTGTAAATGAAAGGCGTGTTTCCAGCTTGGAGATGGCATCATATCTAACGATGCTAATGCTGATTGATTGATTAGTTTTAGTGGTTTGTATTTCACCAAATGCAAAATACCTTTAAAATAGTTCCTTTACTATTATTGCAACGTAGACGCATTCAGACACTTATTAATATAACTTCTTAAAATATCTAAGTGGAAAATGCAGCAGATAAATATTAGGAGAATTTGAGAATACTACACTTGCAGTATTGTGTTTCTCTTGAACTGTTAATAGGAAATGTCATCCTTCTAGGAAAATACGAGGAAGAAGCATTTAGCATTAACGAGTATTGCATGAAAAACTGAGAGGTGGGACTTTTTTAGCTCTTAAGTGCACAAGACCTTTTTTTGTCCTAATATTTTCATGTTTCAACAAAATGTTTTTGCTTCTAGTTTGTTTGCTTTTTTGTTAGAGAATTATCCTTGGTGTTTCTCATGTGCAACTTAAAAATTATCTCAGAGACACTTCAGTCCCTGGGAGTCGTCTTCAAGGCTTTTGTATCATCCATTTTTCCTCCAGATAGAAAAAGCACTGATGAAGAAGCAGAGCTTCAGATGGCAGTTTGCCTTGAACGGCGATATGGTTGGAGCAACCCTACTGCTCCAGGTCACTGACAAAGAAAGTGAAAACAGGGACTTACATTAACTGGAGAAGATGAGGCATACAGAATGTTTGCCTCCGGGCATGGCTGCAGGAGGAGGGCCACACAGGTAGGGTAGGATTTCCTGCTTACGTGTTGTTATTCCCTAGAAGAGTAAATCTTCCAGGATTACGTTTTATTAAATTGAGACATTTGGAAAAGGGGATTAAACAAACAGGACTGTGATCTTTTTCTCATTCAACAAGGAAATTGTAAACAACACTTAAACTGTGTCTAATAAATAGTTGAACGTGCCTTGGAAACTGCTTCACCTTAAGCTTTCCCATAAAACAGATTAGCTGCTTTGGTCAAAAATCAGAATTAGGTGTAAAAACTTAAGTTTTCCCTTTTGTCTGCCTGAGACTCAAAATTTCCAAAGGGTAAGAAAGAATAAAAAACGGGAAACTTACTTCTGCTCTTGTCCTTTACCGGTCAAATGCGTATCAGCAGCAGTGCCTGGTTAATACCGTGGGTTTGGGGATGGTGTTAGTGCCTCTGCCTCACTGCTGCCTGGGTGGCACAGCAGGGGTAAAACGCTGCTTGTGGTACTCACCACGGCTACAGCCCAAGGACATGGCACCGTCTGCCTCAGCTTGGCTCTTCGACTGCACTTTCCCCTCAGCTTTGCTGGCTGGGACCCAAATGTTGCTAAAATGTAACAGTGAAATAATATTCCTCCAATTGCAAACATGAGAGCATCCATTTTCAGACTCTCCTGGATACTAAATGAAGCCCATTTGTTAGAGGCAGAGACTTCAAAGACTCTTTCTTATAAGGAATACTTGTTTCCAGATACATTTTTTTCAGCTTGTCATAGTCAGAAAGAACTAATCAGTTTTCCTAAAACGGTAAGCCACAACAAGAGCAATGAAAAGCAACAAAACAGAAAGCTACACGGAAAAATCTTTTTATCACCTGTGCCAAACCAGTGTGCAAACTCTCAGGTACAGGAGAACATTTTCACTCGCTTCCCTGAGGGACACTTTTAAGCAAAGGACAGCAAGGAATTACCATCACAAGCCACGATTTTGCTAAAAAGTGCTAACAGTTTGGCAGAAAGGGGATTTATCCTGAGTGGATGTTGGCAGAATAAATTACTAACTCTGGATTACAGACAGGTATCTAAGGAAGGAAAGGCACAGAAAGCCCCAGAAAGACACTTAAGAGCTTATACCTCTTTCCCCCTCCCAAAAGTCTGCATAGGTTCAGAGGATTGGATCCTCCTGGAGGAACAGGATCCCCTGTTGGAATGGGTCCAGCGGAGGGCCAAGAAGATGATCAGAGGGCTGGAGCACCTATGCTATGAGGACAGGCTGAGAGAGCTGGGGTTGTTCAGCCTGGAGAAGAGAAGGCTCCTGGGAGACCTTATAGCAGCCTTCCAGTACCTGAAGGGGGCCTACAGGAAGGATGGGGAGGGACTCTTTATCAGGGAGTGTAATAATAGGAAACGGGGTAACGGCTTCAAGCTGAAAGAGGGTAGATTTAGATTAGATATTAGGAAGAAATTCTTTACTGTGAGGGTGGTGAGGCACTGGAACAGGTTGCCCACGGAAGCTGTCAATGCCTCATCCCTGGAAGTGTTCAAGGCCAGGCTGGATGGGGCTTTGAGTAGCCTGGTCTAGTGGGAAGTGTTCCTGCCCATGGCAGGGGGGTTGGAACTAGATGATCTTTCAACCCAAACCATTCTGTGATTCTGTGATTTGGACCTCTTCTGAAGTACACTGAGATCCAGAGTGCAGTGGGGGCTGCTGGAGAGATCGAGGTTGGCCAGGTAACTCCTCCTGCCCCACACCAACAGAGTATTTTCTGTCGCTGTCCACAGACAAATACGGACACACAGCCACAATTCCCCTCTTCACGTTAGAGCACGTGAAATTGCTCAGAATTCCCCAGGTATTAGCAAAGATACCCATATTGTATGTCACGTCAGATAACTGAGGGCGGCCTCCCAGTTTTCCCTACTCGCTGGTGCTGGGGCTACCAGGTACGTGTGAGGCATCACTGCTCCCCACGCCTGGGTACCTC
Organism: Stercorarius parasiticus; assembly: GCA_013396915.1. Taxonomy (NCBI): domain Eukaryota; kingdom Metazoa; phylum Chordata; class Aves; order Charadriiformes; family Stercorariidae; genus Stercorarius; species Stercorarius parasiticus. The sequence continues at coordinate 4,507 of VWZL01005236.1, read as the reverse complement.
CCACAGCTACAGACAGGACAGGCAGAGGCTGATGTCCACATCGTGGCTGCTTCTTCCCAGAACGTCTAGGGATTTGCCCTGCCACAGTGCCAGTCTTCCCACAGGTGACTGAGGTCCAAAAAGCAAAGGATTCTTAGCATATTAATTGGTTTTAAGATTTATTAAAAAAATGCATTCTACTGTAAAAGAAAAACCTTCTTTAGCATCATTCAAATTATATTCAAATAGTCATTAACTTGACCCAGTCACTTTGAACTGGACCAGCCTTAGCCAGTGTCAACCACCTGGAAAATCATGTTTAATTCAGCAGCTCCTAAGATACACTGGAATGTGCTGGAAACCACATCCATGATACCAGTGACTTCCTGCCTCCACACAAATGTGGGGGGAAAAATCAGGATCTTGCAGTCATTTCGAGAAATATGTAGTCTTGCCTCACCAGAAAGGTCTTGGATGACACTCTATCCCCAAACTATGCAATGCTTGACAGAAATATTCTATTAAAATGGCTAATTCAGTAGTGATACACATTTCCATGTAAGCTAAAAGTGTTCCTACCAGTCTGATAAAACCCTGGCCTACCACTGGCCCACAGTTTACTTTTTCCATCCTGAGGAAAAGGGAACAAGGAGTAGGTGACTCAGAAAAAGGAATAGTCTGTCTGTTGGTTGCCATCATTCTTAGCCCAAACAGGACAGGTGAAATAGTTGCTTGTGTTTGGAAGCAAGGACAACTCCTTTAAAAAATGCTGTCAGTGAAATTCTCTGACTCTCTGACAAAAGTGGGCAAAATACAGGGGTTTCTGGTGCTTTGCATAAACTTTTTTCTTTTTTTAAACCGGTCAGGCTGAAAGTGATTTAATAAATAAAAGTTTAAATGTGTATATGGCATTTATTCCTAGATGTCCTATTTTTCCTCACAAAAAAACACAGAATGAAGGATATCAATTAAACCAGTTATAGTCTTTCCTGATTTTCACTTCTTAATATCATGATGTCGTTTCCTTTTTTTTGCACGTGAACAACTTTCTTTCCATCACTGACTATCATAGAAGCGCTCTCCTGAGCATAAACAGCAGAAGGGATATTCCTGATGACACTCATTTAAATTCAAAGTACATTACATAGAATTGAGGCATGCTTTAAATTGAAGCTCTAACTATGCAGCACTTGCTTATCTATACTAAAATGTGTTTGCTCACCTGAATGATCCCGCAGCAGTAAGTATGTGATCTGTCTCACTTAATTTTGGTTATTTGCAGGTGAGAAGGCAGACCCAAGCTACTCATTTCATTGCCTGACTGGCTTCTGATAGCATGAATTGCTTTGCAGCAATTTATTTCTACCAGCAGATGAGGAAGTTTGGATGGATTTCCTATCCTGACATGTCCATTTAATTGGTGAAAATGGGGTAAAAGAATTCCACCCTATGTTCTTGCTGATATGGGTTCAAATATTTCGACTTTTAATATTAATCACAAAACAGACAGGAAGGATATAGCTAATTTATATCCAAGTTTAAACTGTTATTAAAAATTTCACATATATTATAACTGTATATAATGCCAAACCATTACAATGCTGTTGATATGTTGGATTATTCCTTCTTTCTTCACTTCACAGATTAGCAATTATTTATAACAAAAAATTTTGTACTATTTGGGCAAGCTGGAAACAATAGATTCCGAGTTGAATGTGGCAGGCAATGTAAGCCGTAAAACACCAGATGTCTTTCCTATCATTACTGAATTAGCTACAGGTGCTCAAATTAGTATTTTAGGTAAACAGCCTTCCCCTGGTAAAATCTGCCTCACATCACTCATTCTGGATGGAGATCAATGCTGAGGGAAAGATTTTTATGCTTTACAGGATATTATCCTCGGAAATGCTCTTGAGGTTAGGAATGAGTAGTTCCCATTTCTAAAACAGCTTCAGTGGGTGTGGGCTTGGCTAAATGGATTGCTTCCCTTTTCTTGTTCACAGCTTCATAAAGGCAAACACGTCATGAGAAATACTGATGAAGATGTGAAGTTTGGCTTCAAAGTCTGAATTTTTTCATCTCTTTATTACCATGCAAATTGGTAGGGTACCTTATCAGATTCTATGTTAACTAGAAATGCTGGTTTTTCACTTACAAAAACTAAGAACAGAAAATGCTATAGAATAGAAAATGAAGGTCCTTGTATACATAAGCAACTGCCTAAAAAGAAGGGACAACTAGTAAGAGTGATGAGTTGATTTCCAGAGTGGAGGTGGGCTGCTCGGGGAATCCCAGAGAGATCTGTGCTGGGGGCTGTGCTCATTTCATGTGTTTGTTGCTGATCTGGAATAGAGGGTGAAGAGTGAAGTAACAAAATCAGCTGATGCTATTAAGGATAATTTAACATTTTATTTATGTCCCAGGTATCCACAGTGCAGAAGCACCAGTTAGCTACCAGCTAAACTAAGGCAAACTAACTAGGTTTGTTTTTTTTTTTTTCCCCAGATGAAAACTACCTGAAGTTTTCAAGTTAGTTCACTGAAGGTGTGACTCCACAAGGGTGATGTAGATAGCACCATGGCCAGAATGTAAGAGAAAAGAGCAACTCAGTGACTCATAACTTTGAAAGCAATTCAAAGGTGATTAATCAGGCAGGAAGGCCTTGGGAGACCCTCGCTGTGGCCTGTCTCCATTGCAATGTCACAGCACTGAAGAGCAGAGGGCTCAGATTTGGAGGTGGGTTGCATGCTGTCCCTGCATTGCTCAGACTTTGCTGCTGGGAGTGATGGCCAACCTGTACTCATTCTTGGTTTTTGATCTTAGACACAATGATCCTAAACTCTGTACCCACCAGTTCTACCTGGCTACACACTGGAGGGGTTCAAACTAGAAACGTGCAGTTTATTGCCGGTGAGCCAGGGCTGATGGATCAAAAGGTCATGGTGCATTTTGGTGACCACCAGATACATGGGCAAGAAGGAGGAAACATGTTATGCTCCCTTTGAGCCCACCACTTGGACATAGACCTCATTCGCTCAGCTTTACATACCTTTAGGTAGGTGCCTGTACACTAAACTTCAGAGCGTGCTCTGGCACAATGGCGTTGGCAGTAGGAGGTTTCTGCAGACCATTGATGATAACTTTTTGATACAGGTGGTAGAGGATCCAACAAGGAGAGGTGCGCTGCTGGACCTTCAGCTAACAAAGAAGGACTAGTTGGGGATGTAAAGGTTGGGGGTAGCCATGGCTGCAGTGACCGCAAGACGGTAGAGTTCAGGATCCAGCATGGAAGACGCAGGACTAAAAGTAGAATTACAGCCCGGGACTTCAAGAGAGCTGACTTTGGCCTTTTCAAAGACCTACTTGGAGGAATCCCATGGGTTAAGGCTCTAGAAGGTAGGGGGGTCCAAGAGAGATGGTTAATATTCAAGTACCACTTCCTCCAAGCTCAAGATCCCTATGAGTAAGGAATTGAGCAAAGGAGGCTCCACAATAATACCCCACACCATGCACTCACCTGTACACCAAGGGTTTTCTCTCACCTGTTTGCAACCTGGTACCCTGGCTTCTCTCCCACACACTCCCATTTGCCACACAGTACCACCTTGGCTGGATTTTCCTTCAGCTCACCAGCTGCTCCCGAAATCACAGAGGGCAGGAGAGGCCACAACCCTGCCCCAAAACCTAAACCTGCCCTAAGCCAGTTCCCCGGCATCTGGGGAATGACACGCTCCCTCGGTTCCTCACGGGGACGGCGCCACGTGCCTGCAGCCCCACGCTGCCAGCCCTCACCCCAAGCAGGGCTGTGCACCCCAACACCAGGCCAGCGAGGGGTCTTGCCTGTGCCCCACACTCTGTGGGGCCGGGGACCGTCCTGGGCTGCTAGTGGCCCCCGCTCCCCGATCGGCCCACAGAGCCCCCCTGCATCCCCTGCCACTGACTTTCCTGCCGCAACGCCTCCACTGCTCTATTAACCCTGCTGTAATCAGCAGTAGTTGCTCTACATATTACTTATAAACACACTAATTGCATATTAATGGCTATTTAATTCTATTAAACTGGCATCTCACACTCAAGGAATTTCATGTGTTAACATAACACCATACAGTCACTTAATCTTTTTTTTTTTTTTTTTTTTATGTCCTGCAGCATATAATTCCTAGGACACATCAATTATTTGGAAAGAAGAAAATCCTTAGAGATTTGCCAAACCAAACGCACACAGCCCTCCTCGGCTGCACCACTCATTCCCTGAAGGAAGTGGTTATTAGGGAAGGATTATCCCGGGAGAGGGATGACAGGATGGAAGGTAGAAAGACAGTTCATCACCGAGCTGGGGCCTTGTCGGTGGGTGGAAGAGGGATCGGGAATGGCCCGTGGCCCCAGCCCCAGCAGGGAAACCCCTGGAGAGGAGATGCAGCCCCGGGGCTGATGGCAGGCACACCGGCAGCCCCTGTCCTGTATTTGTATGAGGTAATTTCACAGCCTCTTCACTTGCTTCTCAAATCCTGTAGACAAAACTTAAAAG
>VWZL01005229.1:3508-30521 GCA_013396915.1 Stercorarius parasiticus | reverse complement strand
CGATGCCTAATCCGGGTCCTTCCCTGGATTCCTGCTCGCAGGGCACCCCGGTGTCAGGCTGGTCCCAATACCCCGGTGGGTACCTGCCCTATGAGGAGAACCCCCCCTCTCTCCATGGGGTCTGTGTGTCCCTGGCCCCGGTGGTGCCTTTCTCCTGGGGCTCCTTCCCCACAGCGTCCCTGTCTCCGGGCGGTTTGGGGTCCCCTCTGGGTCAGGGTGTCCCTCCCAGCCATCGCCATCCTCATGCCTGGGGTGGCTTTAGGCTCCTCTTTGCCCGAGGGTGCCTGCCCCCTCACACCCACCCGTCTGCCTCCATCCTCTTCCCCAACACCCTCTTTCCCAGGACTGGGGAGGGGGAGTGATGCCATTTTGGTTTGCATCCCTTTGTGTGGGGTGCTGTTGCCCTGGCAGACCCCCTCCCTGGCACCGGAGACCCTGAGGACATCCGTTCAACACCCACAGCGCTGTCCCCTGTCACAGCCCCTGGCTTTCCCGCTCAGGGCGGGCCCTGTGGCCCCGTTACGGTGTGGGGACACCCACATGTCACGACCCCAAGGTCCCATGTGCAGGGTGACAGTCCTGTTCCTCATTTGGCTGTGTGAGGGCAATTCCATACATCTCTCATCTCCGTCCCAAAGTACGAAAGGGTCTTTTGGCCCCATCTGTCCAACCTTCTCTCCATCTGCCAGGACTCAGGCCATGTACGTCCCCTGGGCTCTGCCTCAGTTTCTCTGGGTAGTGGTTGGTGCAAGTCTTAGGAGGGAGCTGGGAGAGGGTCCCTTGGAAATGTCTGCGGTGGCTCAACTCTAATCCATCTCCTTTGGAGGTTCCTAAGACCATCTTTATGTTTTTTCTCTGGAAACTTCTTCCTCATCTGTGATGGCAGGCATAAATGTGGTGCTGGAAAGGATTGATTTACCACTGGTCTCTTGGATGTGGGTAATGGATGCTGTTCTAGGAGAATATTCAGGTGGTCAAAGAATTTGTAAACCTCATCTCTTCCTAAATTAATATTCTTTTAGGTCTCAAAACCACCTTTTTCTCCAGTGAATTAGTGGATGCGTGGATGTTTCCTAGAGAGTGAAAGGGATTTAGGCTTAATGTTTGCAGAAAAAAATAACACACACACACACACACAAAAAAAAAAAATTAGAATCGCGTTTCTAGCTTGCCTGGTGATGGAGTGAAAGCTTCCAAATGTAGTTCAACACAGCGCTGTCTTTCTGAGTCAAAGGATATTCCAAGTGCTTGCTGCTCAGAGCCTTGCCCAGGAAGCAGGATAATGAATTTAGTCAGGCTTTGATCAGTGGTGCTATTAAGAGCCCTGAAGAAATGGAAATTGGTGGGATTCTTCTGAGTTTCATTTGTGGCCTCTTAGGGACAGTTGTTGCTTGGTGGCAATTAGCTTTTTTTTCTTTTTTCTTTTTTTTTTTTTTCCTTGTAGCTGTCTGGGTACTGGGAATCTGGCGACTTTTTTAGGCGCTGGATCAGGACAATGTAACTTTTGGAGCACTTGGCTGTGAAATATTTAGGCAAAGGGAGGAAGGCAAGCTGGCAGTTCTGTATGAGCACTAAGCTAGTAATGAGATTGTATCGGATGCATGTTATGAAGAAATTGCTGCCAGAAAGGAGGATGGTATCCAGAGGGGCTGGGAAGGGGGTTAGAAAATTTCAGCTGTGACCTCCTCACCCTTGTACAGGCATCCAGGATTTCCCAACAAATTCCTGCTGGTTGCTTTTCCTCCACCTCTCTGCCACTGATCTCTGTCTGCATTTGGGTGAGTCTTGTGAGTGCCTCTGAGGGTTGGTGATGGTGTGACCGTGCCGCAGAGCAGGCTGCGGGCTAAGGTGGCTTTGTTTGCTCATCCTGGTCTGAGCCTGGGAGATGATGTTGGTGCCATGGTTATATGGGAAGTGGAATTGCTTATGTGCCTCCAGCAGATGGGTATGGACAATTTAGAAATATTTTCAGGAGTGTCTTTGGACTTTGTTAGAAATCTTTTGTTTGGTTGGTTGGGTTTTTTTAACGTTTGGCTTCTGAACCATGGTTTTACAGGGAGGGATGAATCCCGTGTCTGTGGAGCCCTGCCTGGGGATCCCTGTGGTAGGAGAGGGAGAAAACTGCTATCAGCACAAACCATGAGACTGTGCCAGGAAGATTCTGTCAAAAATAGTTGCATTAAAGATGAACTTTTTCATGGACAAATCAAACAAACAACCGTTTTATGCAATCCACCATTTCTGTTGACTGAAGACATTCCCTTGGGTCTGTTAACTGAGTCTGGCAACAGTTCGGCCCTGCCTTGTGTTTAAACAAGCTCGTTAGCAGCTGGTGTGAATACAGGCAGTGATGGGTCTGGAGAGGATCAGGAGCGATGATGTTAGCGCACCAAGAACAGGAACTGGTTTCTGGAACACCAGTTCTAAGCATTTCTGTTTAAATAGCAAGCTGGGTCTTGGCTGTCCTGGTGGTCCCCAGCCAGCGTTTAAACCGAGTGAACTGGGATCGGGGTGGGGCTGTGGCTGGTGTAAGCAGGGCCAAACGTGGGTGGTATTAGTCCGACAGCTAAATTTTGAACTAGAAAACCATGGAGGGGAGGGCAAAACTTGTGCAGATGGGAGAAGAAAGTGGAGTCACAGAGGCTCACCCTCGATTCCTGAGTTTTCTGTAAGGCACTGTAAAATTCAGCGAACACAGAGATGGTTTCTGGGGAAGCTTTGCTTGCGACTGCTGTTGTCATGGCATTGGAAGAGGAGATGCAGCTCCTCGGTGTTGGTTACGTGCGTGTTGTTCCGTGCATGTTCTCCACACCCTGGCTGGAGTTCCCCATGCATGGGAGCTTGCCAGCGGCAGAGGGAAAGTTGTGATGGTTCTGGAAGGGAGAAGCCATCTCACACTGAAGAGCAAGACGAACACGGCAGTGTTGTGTGATGCTCTGGAAGCCATAGGAATGGTTGTAAGGTGCTGATTATACAAGGCACTGGGATCCCAGTGAGTTCGGGGCTTGTTGGAGAAGCGACTCTTGTTTCTGTTTGTTAAATGAACAGTCGAGCTCATACGGGATGTGATGATGCTTTTCTGGGTGGCAGTTCATCAACTGGAAACGATCCCTGGAGCTCTGTGGATGTTGGCAGGGGCAGGGGGTAGGCATAAACAAATCCTGTTTTTGTGGAAATGGGTAGATCTCTTCTGTTGGCTTTGTGGATCTTTCCCGAGGCAGCCTCCTGCGCTCCAGAGGCTCCGATGACCGGCTGAAGCACCAGCCGATCTCCCAGGACCTTTAGGAGTGGTGCCAGCCAGTACAAAACACAGCTATTTAGTATTCAAGTGAAATAGCAAAATTGGGATTTGCAGCACGCTTCTCCCTTCTCTGCAGTGTTGTTTTTGGTGTTGCCATGTTAATTCTAGCCAGAGTAGCATCTGCCACATATCAAATGTTGAAGTCCTATAAATTGGTACTGGCACAGGGTAAACAGCATGTATTTGTCCTTTCCAGCACTTGCTGTCTGCTGTGGCTCTAATTGACCTCTGGAGAGTGCAGCATATGGCGATGGCCATGATAGCCTGTGTTAGTGATCCAGGCTGGTGGCTCTGAACCTTCTTATCCTGGGTCATCCTGTTAAAGTAGAGATTCCAGGAGCCCTTTTCCCTCCTGGGGAACGGAGAGAAAAGAAGGTTTTCTTGGGTGGTTCAGCGAGGAAAATGGGGCTGAGTTGCCTGCTCTGCCACTACCTCATGTGGCCACGGGTAGGTCGTTTAACCTTTCCATTCCTCAGCTCCTCTTGGACCCAAGGGAAGCGGTAGCTCTGCCTGCCTGCAAGTGGACTGGGAGGACGGATGCTTTCCAGTGGTCCCCAGGCTGATGCAGTGGGTGACAGGCTGCCCTGTGCTGGCGGGGCAGCAGGGTACCACTGACTGATTCCTCTGCCGGTGACGCAGCGTTGTGCTGCAGCTCCATCAGGACGCAGGAGTGCTTTCCAGCAGGCTTCAAAGTACTTTGTTCGGGAAGAGGTGGGTTCGCTGTCACTAGGGGATGGATTTTTTCCCTCTTAAAGCGTGCTGGTGTCCCTACAGTGCTGATAGAAATTATTGACTACAAGGTTCGTGCTTCCATAGCAGTGCATGGGGGCTTTGTTAGCTTGGATACTGATTAATCATGCTCTAATTCATGGAAAACAGTATTTTTTTTTTCTCAAACTGTTGCCCAATTGCTGTACTGTGTTAAGCAGTGGCAAAGTTTTGCTGCAGATGTGGGTTTGCCTCCATGCTAGTTAAAGTGATTTTGCAATGTGCCTTTTACCTACTTGCGGAGAGTATTATAAAGCTTAACTAATGCTCGCAAAGTACTTTGAGATGCCTGATTGACAGGCTTTGAGATGAACAAAGTATTTTTATTTTCCTGAGCAAATTCCTGTTGTAAAGAATCCTAGAGAGTAGACTCACACACTCCATCATCTGGATCTTGTTAGTAAACAAATTGCATTTTCCCATCAATTTACTAATGGTAATTGCCACTTTGAGGCTACAGTCAGGTTTTGAAACAAAATTATGCCTGGCCCATTCGTTCTAACAGCTGTCCCTGAATGACACAGAATATTGATGTGCCTTTTATTGAAAAAGGAATTGGCCTTGGTGGGGAAGAAAAATTATCAACTACAGATAAACCCAGAATCATACTGACTGGTGTTGCTCAAGAATTCGAGTGACCAGGAAATACAAGCTGAACAGACGGAGGGGAGGTGGTGTTTTTCCAGCCCTGTGAGGCCAGGGGTGGCCGTAGACTTCTCAGCGGTGTAGGGAAAAATGAATTCTGTCGACTGAGGATGAAGAGCCCGGCCACTCCTGTGGGGGGAAGGGGAGAGCTGCTGTCTGGGGAGCCAGAGAAACAGTGGAGCTGAGCTTGCTGTTCCTCTGGCTGCTGGGCAAAATGCGGCTTTGAAGAGATGAGGGTCTTCTTTCCATCACCTACTGCTGTTGCCCCAAGCCCTGCTCCCTCCTCCAGTGGCATCAGGCTGCCTTTCCCTCCGGGGCTCTGGCTGGGATCCTGGCTGTTTGACACACCAGGCAACCTGCTGCCTTACCTCTCTCCTCACTGGGGTGACCTCCAGAAACACGGGGCTGCTTGCCTGGCTTGGGAAATTGCTCCTTTGTTCTCAGAATATGGTGAAACCAGCAGAGAAATGTGAAGCATCTCTCTCTTAGTGGCCTTGCTGATGCTTAGTGAAGATGTCAATTGGTTTGTCTAAAATGTGTCTTGGTTTTAAATCCTCCAAGCTCCACTGAGAGCCTCCGAGCCTGGTGCATGTCTAAGCCTTTTGTGAGGCTGACAGACATGTGCCATTCACACTGTCTCTGGCCTGGAGCGGGGCAGGACCAGTGTCTTGTCTTGCTGCAAAACGCAGGTGGCAGTGGCAAAATGCACTTCTTAATGGTGCTTTCAGCCCAGGACTGGTCCCTGTCAGGTTGTCTGTGCTTTCTACCTAGTGGGGGAATAGAAAACTCCAGGCATAAAGGGACTGTGCAAAACCAGGGGCTTATTTTCAAGAGGATTCAAAGGCAGATTAGGTCGAAAAAGCTGGATGACTTACAGAAAAGCAGCATCATGCTGAGTCTGGAGGCAGATCCCTGGTCTGAAGAGCTGGTGCTCTAAATTAGCTGTTCTCAACTTTTTCCACTTTGGGGGACCTCTAAAGCCTTTGTAGTGGAGGTGTGGAAGTACCCCAGCACAGACTGCTGTACGGCACGGACCTGCTCTTCGCAGTTGCTTCTCGAAACAGCCTGTGACCCCTGCGGTGGGGGACGGAGGTGTGTGACTGCGGTGCTGTCTGCTGCTGCACCTCTGCTCTCTGCAGCTACCTCTTCTAGATCAAAGAACCAAGTCCAAGATCTCACTGTCCATCTTGTGGCCACCACCAGCCCCAAAGATCTCCAAAGGTCCTGGTACAGGCAAGCCTTCTGCAGCTGGGTGACATCTCTTTGTTGGAGACATCAGACCCATGGGAATGGTCTCCCCAGGAGCCAGGGTTTGCTGGGCACCTTATTGCTATGCACCTTGCTGTGACCTTGCCTTCTGTAGCATAAATACACAGAGACACACACTCTGCTATATATAATCTCCTGCTACACGCCTCTCCCTGGGGAGAAGGCGAGAGAGCAAACATGTGCCAGGCGTTAGTCACGTTGCTCTCGGAGGCTGCTCAGATTCCACCGTGATAAGCAGAGGAGAGGATCCCTCTAGAGCGGTGCTGTCCACTGCTTTCATTTGTGTAAGGTCTTCTAGGGTTTCACTTGGCACCACGCTGCAGGACCTGGCCCAATAAGCCTTAGGAAGGGGCACTGGATGCTGAGGATCATACTGCAAGGAGGGAGGCCTTGGGATATCCCTTTTCCAAGGCGGTGTCGGGGCTTTTCATTCCTCTCCATTTGGCATCCTGAGGAGAGTGCTGAGCATGAGAGTTACTGTGAGAGCAGACAGTGCACATCCCTCTTGCATAAAAAGAACCCAAACGAAATAACAACAAAACCAGCCAACCAACCAAAAAAAAAACCTAACCAAACCCATGTTTGCTTTCAGGCTGGTGTCAGGAACAAAAGCCCAGTGGCTGGCTGACCAAGAGCTGCCTTGTGCTGTGGATCCAGGGCAGGCTGTCAGTGCCGGAACTAGAAATGGTCAGTTCAGCTCTTTGGCAGCAATTCTAGTCCCCAGCACAAATCCCTTCCTTCTCCCCATCTCCTCCAGAGCAAGAATCCCGAGGCATCCAGAAAGCTCTGCTGTATGCAGCTGGAAGGGGGGAAAAGGCTTTCACAGGGTGGATTTTTTTGGCTGTTGTCAGGCTGTTATATCTTGGGAAGAGTGAGGGCATCTTTTAAATGAGACAAGGTATTGTGGCGCACCATTTCTGCCAGTCAGGAGACTCGCAACAGGTACAACATTTGCTTTGAGGTTTCTGCTTTGGCAGAAATGAGGACATCCAGAGACATCTTGACATCTCACTTTGCTAACATTTGTGTCTGAATTTCTGGCGGGGAGGAGACAATCTCCAAATCGCTGTTCCCTCTCAGCCGTCAGCACCCTTCCTCCGCGCTGGAACAAGCTGATAATAGCTTGTTTGTGCCTTACCCACTGCCGAGAAGAGGGCTGAGAACAGGCGTGTCTAAGGAGCTGTGCTGTCGGGCTTCCCCTCCTGTTAGACAGCAATAATTAGTGGCTGGAGGCAGCGCCTCTTTCTTGATACAGAATTGGCTGTTTTCTCTTCCCCACCTTCACCCTGAGGGGAAATCACTGCACGGGGCTCTCTGGACCCCTGGATCTGGGAGATCCCTTCCTCACCTGCACTCCTCTTGCCTCTCCTCTCTTCTCTCTGTGGCTCGTGGAGCGGCTCGGTGCAGGATTGAGCCTTTGGCTTAAGCCAGGGGGTATTGGCCTCCCTGCTTCGTTGTGATTACAAATGATGGGAGGCATATGACATTATTTATTCATTCATCTATGCAGTGTTCTCCATACACCCCAAAGGACTTTACGGGATTGCTTAATGCTCCTTGGTGCTGCTATAATGTAAATACTGGGCAGGGCTTTGAAGAGCAGCATCTCCCCTCTTAACAGAGCGGTGGCCGGTTTACTTCCTGCTTATCTATTGTGTGGGATGACTGTCTCTGAAAATAGTCATCTTTTCTCTGTGCAGTGTGTGTGTGTCTTTCGTTTGCAGTCTGACGTTTGTTAAATCTGGTCTGTTTTTTCATTGGCAATGATGGAGAAAGGATGTGAAAAATACGTACCTCATCAAAGGCTTGCTCATATAATTAGACAGCTCACTGCACATCTCCAGAGCTGGGACATCCGTGGTGTTCGCAGACTTGAACTGTGCCACGGATCCCACTGCAGAACGGCTCCCTCATGCCTCCTTTCATCTCCGCCTCCTTGCAGGAGATGTGGTGGCAGCTATTTGGACAGTATTTTTTCTCCTGTTGCATGCAAGGAGCAGGGAATCCCAGAACTGGAGTCCATTTCCTTAGGCTGACGGCTTGGACCCTGTTCCTCATCATCGGGGGAGTGCTGCATGTTTTCCAAGCATGCTGGATGTCACTTGACCTGCCGAAGGTTTTGGTGTTGGGAACAGAACCCAGGCCTGACTCCAAGCCAAACCCCACGGTTGCCAATGTTGTCTGCTTCTCTCCAGCATTACCTGCTTGGCACAGGAATTATGGGAATGGAGTTGTAATGAAATTGCTTCCTGAATCCAGCATGTTAATAGCAGCTCAATTAGATGGGACTCGGGTGATTCCTATGAAGTCCGTGTGAATGAATGAACGACGCTGGGGCTGTCCTCAGAAAAGGCAGCTCAGAAACGTGCAGCCTCTTGACCTGCTCTTGAGCGCTGGCACGTCCTTGTCAGTGCATGGGCTCGTCAGGAGCAGAGTAGCCAGATATAGCCTGGNTTTTTTTCACTATTGATGCTTTCGCTGCTGGGTGCTGTAGCATGAGCCCATCTATACAATAGTAGCTGAACGTTCATTCTTCTGCTTCCCTGTATTCCTGTGGCTGCCACACATGACTAAGGAGCAAAAACAATCTAGTGGAGTGACTCATCCCTTTAGAGAAGGTGGGATAAGAGCAACAAGAGACAGCAAGCACAGAAACAGCATCCACAGGGGAGCTGTGCTATGCTGCACCAAAGCTGCCCAGAGTCTGCTCTGGCTGGCTGCGTTGAAGACTTTGGTCATCCGTGATTTGTAACAGTGAGAGCTAGTTAAGAAATTGGCTGATGCAACATTTCCTAAATAAGGGCAAATGTGATTTATTTAAAACACAAAATCTGCTATTTCTTGGTCTGTAGGTTTGTCTCGCTTCTAAGCTGTATCTTGGATGATCAGTGGAAGGTGGACAGATGAAAGAGCCGAGGCTGGCTCAGCAGTACTCACCACATGATTGAATGAGGTGCTTCTGTGGCTTGTAACCACAGTATTCTCCAGGTTGCTTCATCACAGCAAGTTGCTCTGAAAGTCTGATGGGTTATATTGCTTCAAAAACAGCTTCTGGGGTATTTGGCATCCCTGTAAGTCCATTGACAGTAACTGCAGGGTGGTGGACCTTGAGTTTAGAGTCTCCATTTCCTTTCTCTTTTAGATCAACGAACTCAGCAATGTTCCCGTCCCTGTCATGTTGATGCCCGATGACTTTAAAGCCTACAGTAAGATTAAGGTGGACAATCATCTATTCAACAAGTAAGTAGGTGCTTCCCAACTTGTTTGTCTCTATAATTTGAGCTCTTCGCTGTGGGGGAAACTGGCATGGAGGAGGCCTTTTGGTTTGTTCCCTATTGTAATGCCAAGAGGATCTGGTGTGGCTGGACACATGCCCCGAGTCTGTGCCCTGCCCAGACCACTCAACAGGACGTGGCAGGGGGTCAGTCTGTCGCTGAGATGCCATCTTGTGGTTTGGTTTATATCCTTTGAGTGATGAGAAGTCTGGTAAGGCCGGGCTCAGAAGTGACGCTACTACAGAGCTTGTTATACATAGATATTCACTGGACTGGGTAGAAGACAATATTTTAGAGTTTGCAAAGTGTAACTTGTCCAAAGCTGGAGTTTGCTACACATCTTGTTTATGCACAAAACTGATGCAGGACTGTCTCTTGACTCCTGCTGTGCCCTGTGCGGGTGTCCTGCCCTGACCAGCAGAACCCAAATCCCAAAGACTATGGAGGAGAGGGTAGGAGTTTGCTCTCCGTGACCTCCTGGGTTCCTTGTCTCTTTGAGACTTTTCACAGGAGACAGCTGTGAAGCTGCATTATACCCCTGGCCCATGGGGTCTGTATGGAGTTACCCCCTTCTCCTTTTCCCAGAAGATCAATTTTTGGAAGCCCTTTTAACACCATGGTTGTGACTGGTGCTCAGGGCTGCGTTCTCCACCCTGGCTCTGTGTGTGCAGGTCTGCAGTGCTCCCTGATTAATGCTTCATTTTCACTAAGTTTCACAGGGATCAGCTTTGAGAGTGGGAGTGTGATTCAAAAGTTTTGTCTTCTCTGGCACCTGCAGTTTGCAGTGTCTGTTCTTCCCTCTTCTCCTATAGAGATTTTAGTTTCCCACGTATTGGTGCAAAGGATTCTCATTGAGAATGAGCTGACAAAATCTCCCACTGTGTCCAAGCAGGACCATCCTCTCTACTTCTTCCCACTAGGCGGAATAAGAGCTCTGGTAGGGAGTAGATGCAGCATCCCTCAGCGATGGGGAACGTTGCCTGTTGTCCACTGTACTGTGCTCCGTTCCCGGCTGGCAAGGGCTGGCAGCAAACCTCGCTCTGTAACGGTTGGGACTGGTCTGGAACATGCCAGACTGGAGCTGATTCACCCCGTCTCCTTTGCGTTCTGGGTGAGATGGTTTGTCTTGTGTTGACCTTTCTTTTGACGCACGAGTGATCTGATCTGATCTGAAATCAGAGTCGTCCCCCCCCTTTCCTCCAGCCTTTCATCTGAAACAGTAACAGTGTGTTGCAGGGGGCAGCTGTGTTACTGAACGGAACAAAGCAACAAAGGAGGAGGAAAGAAAGAAATTATTCTGTCAAATCTGTGCTTGTGACAGGGGAGATTGTTCTGCAAGGCAGGCATCCTCATCCAAAGAGCCTGTTAGTCAAAAGCTGGATCCTGCAAGCATTTCTATGAACAGATGACTTTTGTAGACACCCAAAGAAACAAGCTGCCCTAATGAGGGTAAATACTTGCAGAATAGGGCCCTTGTAGGTAGGAGGGGGCTTGGATATCCTGGGGGGTTACCAGTGAAGTGGGAGAAGAATCCAGTTTGATTTCACAAGCTGATCACTGCACAAGAATATCTTTTCTGCTTTGCCCTAGGGAAAACTTGCCAAGTCGCTTTAAATTTAAGGAGTATTGTCCACTGGTGTTCCGAAACCTCCGAGAAAGATTTGGGATTGACGATCAAGACTACCAGGTACTGTCTCTTCTCTCCCTGCCCTCCTAACACCTTTCCCTAGGACAGAATAACCAAGCCGGCAGAGAATCTACAATATCAGCAGTTTTGTGTGGTCAGTTTTTATGGGCTTACAATCATGGTTTGAATGGTTTTACCATAGCCATAAAGAAGTAGATCTTACTGTGCCAGGCACTGGGCAATGGCAGAATGAAAAGATGGTCCCTGCTCCAGAGCGTTTACAGTCTGGGCATAAAGTAAGAGGCAGCAGATGGTTGCAGACAGGCGGGAGCTCAAGGATAACAATGATCTAGTGCAGAACATCTGCAAGGAAAATGAGTCTGTCGTATTTTTACAGACTTGGGTGCTGTTTTAACCAAGTGCGTGTGCCAAGCATTGGTGCTGTTGAATTGGGTTTATCAAGGTGGCTGCTGCTTTGGGACATGTCCCGTAAGGCCAGAGGCTCAGGCTTGCCTTGGAGGGGAGAGACATTTTCTTGTATTAATACTGCTGGGCTTAAATCCAGTGAGAGAGAGATGTCGCAACTGTTGCTGCTACAGCAGGGCCACCCTTCCACACACGGCACTTAGTGCAGGAGATGTGTGGTAGCAGGCTGCTTAGAGACCTCTTAAATGAGGGAAAAGCCAGTGCAGAAAAAGAGGGTGGCTTTGATAGCTGCGTGGCCTTTAGCAGGCTGAGTGTTAGGTAATTAAACCCGGTATCTTTGGCACTCTGCTGCAGTTGATAAAGGCTGGCAATACGCCAGCACTGACTGGTCGAGGGCTTCAACTAAAATACTCCCTGGAATCCACCAGCCCAGAGAGGCACATTAGCGCTGGAGCAGTGGGTGAGTGGTGCAAGCGTCTTGCTCTCTCCCTTCTTTGCTTCATGTGCAAGCCCAGCCACGCTCCCTGCTGCCTGCGTTCTGCAGAGAGGAGATGGGAGCAGAGCTGTTCCTGCTAATCCCCCCCAAACTGCTTCCTTCTGGTAGTGTGTGTGTGTGCCCATGCCCACATATGTCTGTATATATGCCCTCCCCAAGCATATCAGAATTCTCCCTGATTATATCTAGGTTATTGCCTGATCTCCCACTGTTTCAAGGTTAATATAATGAAGAGATCTGTTTTCTTACTCCAGCTGCATGGCTTATTGCAGTGGTGAGACACTGGATCTAATTGATCCAGTTTCTGGTCTCATGTGGTATGGAGCAAGGAACAGATGTGTAGCACCTGCATCCCCTCCTCTGCCCCTTGTTCCCAGAGCAAGGGGGGAGCATGCTGGTCCCTCTGTGAGAGGGGGTGACCTCTGAGGATGCCAAGGTGGGTGTTTGGGGCTTTTTGCTTCTTTCTGTAACTGTGTCTCAGTTGCCTTTCTCCTGGCTGCCAGGGCCCATCCTACTCGGCTGCCTGTTCTCAGGCGCTCTGAGCACTCTGAGGGTGTTTGCTCAAAGTGAGACACGTTTTTTCGAGCAGAACTGACAGTCGTCTTTGCTTTTCTTCTGCAAGGGGCTGGCCATCCCCAGGAGGAATACTAATGCTGGCTGCTGCCTCGTGGCTGCCTGTCGCAGCTCTGGTCTGGGTGACTGCCCATCTGCTGACGGAGCTAGAGCTGAGCCCAGCATTAGGAGGCAGGTGGCATTCGTTGTGCCTGTGTGTGCTCAGTGCCTTCTAATTACCTGCGAGCCATGAGTTTTGCACACAGATCTCTCCTGCTTGTGATGGAAGATCTCTTTTATTTTCAGGACACGGCTGCTCAGCCCATGCTTTTCTTGAGCACATGCCTGTTAGATTATTAATTTTATTTTTTCCTTCCTACCATCAGGCCCGTTCTCTAGGCAGCGATGGCGTTTTGCCAGGAGAAGCAGTGCCGTTGCCTCCTGGTCTCTTGACAGTCGTTCATGCCAAGCTGCGTATGGCTCATAAGGAGGCTGCTTGGCCAGCAACACCCTGCCCCTGGGGCTGGCTGTACCAGGGAATTACTTTGTTTGCTGGCTTCATCCATACCCTTCAACGTACTTGCATGTGGTGAAGTCATTAGCTCCTAATTGTTTTTTTCTCCCAGTCCATCCACTATAGTATATTTTAGAAATTTTCTTCTCAGTTTCTTTTAAGAAACGATCGGAACCATGTGAAGTGACTTATGTAGAAGCACCCACAATCTTGTTGGTTCTCAATACCTAGGTTATCATTTGCACTTTACCTGTTGCTCTGAAGGATTACTTCTCCCATCCCTGGAGTAGAGCAGTTTGGCTCTTTAAAAGTGTCCAGCTAGAACAGAAAGCTGAAAACATTCATTGAGCTAAATTCAGGTGGGTAAAACTTGATGGCTTGCGTGGGAATTGAGCCAGGATGCTAAATATAACACCCGAACTCTGGAAGAGGTGGGAGTCACAGGAAGGGAACAAAGTAAACCTAAGGGCTAGGAATTTGGTAATGTCCATATGTGGTCATGATTTCTGCTTCCCATCTCCTCTAGAAGAAAAGCTCTGTGGTTTTGAGGTGAGGGGTGATTAAACTGTGTAGCAGAGACTCATTTGCAAATGTCAGCAAGAAGCAAAGGTCTGGTTTTTTTTGTTTGCCTTTATTTTCCTGACAGTTTCCAAAGCCCTTGGCAGGAGTAGAGTTTTTCCCCTGCTTCATTAAAGTTTTAAAAGCTTTAAATGCTTCATTTTGAAAGGAAACCTCCCCACTCACTTGCAGCGTGACACGGTAAATCCCTCTTTTGCAGCAGGCTCTGCTTGCCTGTGTGTTTGGGTCTGCAGAAGAGCAGGCTCCCTCTGCTGTCTGCTCTTCAGAGAGCCGAGGGAAGGAGAGAACAGTGTAAGTAGCAGCTAAAAAAAATACATCATGAAACACATTGTCCAACCCCGAGATCCTGAAAGCCACCTCTACCTTGAGCTAACGACCACTGCCCAGGTGTCAGTACCATTGTGTTTCAGAGCACAGCTCTCCTCATACGCTTGCACCAGTTGCAGGGAAATGCTAGTGAGAGCCTATACTGGTCGTTGACAAAATGGCTTCTGAACAGATGCTGGTGGCTGGGGTGGTGGAGTTGGAAGGCAGTTGCTGAGAAGTGGTGGAGGAAACAAGCACGAGACTGGTACCTGCTTGGGTTAGTCTGGAAGGTGCGAAGAGCAGTGACACTAGCGGTGGGATGAGGCTCACAGCAAGTCCCCTACCTGGGGAGAGGCATCAGAAGAACGAGCTTCTGTGGTGGCTCAGGGAACATGGGAGATATTTGCTCTGCAGTTTGCTTGGGATTTTCCAATTGTGCTGCAAGTACGAAAAGAAGCTGCAATGTTTCGTTGCTAAGGGTGGAGACAGGGATGTAAAGACAGATGCTGCTGGTTGTCGGAAGAACAACCAAGCTATTTATACTCGCAGTCTTTTCCGTCCAATTGTAAGAACAGCAGAGGCTGAGGGTGGCTTTTGGTTTCAGGATGACCTGTAAAGAATTCACAAACAATGAGACTTTTGCTGGTTTAGGCTGCTTTATGATGGAAAAGAAGGCAGGCCATTTAATTCATTTTGTTCTATTTTTCCGTAAACCTTGAAAATATCCTGACTCTTCTTAAATTTCCAGGAGGAAAAGCTAAGAAGTCTTACCCTGTGTATACTGCCTCTTTAAAAACCCTTTAGTTAAAAGCATCATCAAAAATGCTTGCCAACTGTTGGAGTAAAATGTGTAAACAAATAGAAGGCCCAGATGAAAGCTCCATGGCCAGACTTCTAAACAATTGGGTTAACCTCAGTAGTGCTGAACACTTGAGGATGCTTGCTTATTAACGGTCATGATTGGAGTGTGTTTGCAAGTGTGCTCTGAAACTTGGCCAGGACACTGCCACGGTTACGAAGGTGGGGCACAAAGTCCCTGGGATGTCTTGTTATTCCAGAGCCAGGTTGTGGAGCTGGCCCTGGTCACCCATGTCTCATCTGCTTTCCAAGACTGCTCTTCTTTCTTCTCCAGGGAGGTGGCAGCTCCTGCCTCTCCTCCCCACGTTTTTGTTCTGGTTCCCTCAGAACTCGGTGACACGAAGCGCCCCAGTGAACAGTGACAGCCAGGGCCGATGTGGGGCCCGGTTCCTCACCACCTACGACAGGAGGTTTGTCATTAAGGCAGTGTCGAGCGAGGATGTAGCAGAGATGCACAACATCTTAAAGAAGTACCATCAGGTACGGTGAGTCTGGAACCCTGGGAGGAGAGGTGGCAAAACACCTTGGGGAGCATCTTGTGACATTTGATGGGGAACTGGAGCTTGGATTCACAGTGTGCAACCTGGCAGAGCTTGCAAATAGCTTTTGCAAAAGCAAGCAGTATTCCTTAGCATCTGAGAGCCAATTATGGCACAGCTGCCTGTTTCTTCACAGTGCTGAGCCCCTTCACAGCTCACCCTGTTCCTTACATCAATGAATTATGGATCGCTGGTACCTGAGATCTGCAAACATGCTCCTAATTCAATCCTTTGAATTAGACTTTCCAGAGGGACCAGGGAGGAGACAGTTATGTGCAGCAGGGAAGGGGGGGGCAAAGTGGGACAGCTGGAAATGTTCTACCCTGATCCACATTATCTGTCAGTCCATCTGCGCTTTACTTTCAGATCCACTCACATAACCACAAGAAGTGAAGTTAGCCAGTGCCAACAACTCGCCCTGAGTGATGGACATGCACACCTAGCCTGTTACAGCAGGCTGGACATGCACACAAATGGGATGCTCTGTCTCAGCTCAGGGCTGGAAGATTCTTACAATGCCCTAACTTGCTTTTCTTGACACCCTAGGAGCCATTTGCAAGCCTCCTTTCCTTTCACATTGGTGTCAGGTAGCTGGAACTGGAGGCTTCGCTATCACCTTCTTGCTGAGCTTGTGTTCTATCAGAGGTGGGGTTTGTGTGACAGTACTGTCTTTCTCTGCCCTTCCCTTCCCCGTTCTCCTCCAGTTCATAGTGGAGTGTCATGGGAACACCCTCCTGCCCCAGTTCCTTGGCATGTACCGCCTCACCGTGGATGGAGTGGAAACCTACATGGTGGTTACCAGAAACGTATTTAGCCACAGGCTGACTGTGCACCGGAAATATGACCTGAAGGTGAGGGTTTGGAGGGCAACCATGGAGCCGAGAGCTCCTTTTCCAGGAGGGTTGGAGTTGGTCTTTGTAACACCAGCTTGACAGGGTCCTGGGCTTTGCTTTTTGTTCAGGGTGTTAGGTTTTGGGGGCTCTGGATGGGGCTTCACTTGAGGCTCAAATGTTGTTCCATTCCCCTATGCCAGATGGCCTACACCACACTAAGTCTGTTGCAGGCATGAAAAAAGGATTGAGCACTGATTTTACAAATACTTTCATTATTTTTCTACATGGAGGAATTAAATGGTCTCAATTAATTCTTCGGGAATATGACACATAGTGCAGCAATGCTCTTTTCTTTATTCTTTTACCAGGGCTCAACGGTATCCAGGGAAGCAAGCGATAAAGAGAAGGTATGGACTGTTCCTGGCCAGCCTTTCCTTCCTCCTGGTGGTTGGAAGCAGATGGGATCCAACTGACTTCCCTTTTCCAAAGGGGTATTGAGCAGGGGATATTAAATGGGCCCTGAGTGATAACCTGTTTCTGTCCCAACTTCCAGGCTGTGCCCAGTAACTGCTCAGGAAGAGATGGTGCAGATCTGGTGCTGCCCTGCCCTGCCCTGTTATGTTGACACTACCAGGAGTGGGGGGAACTTCCTGGGGGACAATCCCACAAATACCAAATCCCACATTAGTGCAATGGTGTCTTTGTGGAAGGATTTCTTCATAGCACTCCCTGTGTACCAGACTGAGTCAGGTCAGCTGTTAGCTTTTGCAACAGGTGCCTTTATAAAACAGAGCGGCTTCTCTCGGATTCTTGGCATATCTCAGCATGTTTGCAAGTTTGGTTTCTGGTGCCTTTAGGGAAACTTAGGACTTAAGAATCCTGCCCCTGCAAAACTTTGGCTGTGATGCTGCTATGAAAAGTCCCGTTGAAATCGCAGCAGTAACTCATGGTACTACATGTTTTGCACATGGGATTTTCAGGCTTAGGACCACAGAGTGAGTCTACTCCAGCCTGCCCTGAAATTAGATCTCTGGCATGTGCCAAGGAGCTCCCATTTACACCGAATGCTTTGGTGTCAAGGCACGGCTTCATCATGCCCAAGTGTTCCTGGCTTGCTGGCTGTTTACTCAAGCTTTTTCTGCTTATGCAGTTTGTCTCGGGCGATTCATATTAGATCTATATAAAGCCACCACACATATGTCATTTTAAGAACAAAATAATTTAATTCCCAGCTGCACAAAGGGGTTGTATGTTCTTCCATATCCCTGAGAAATCCTCAGAGCCTGCTGCAAGCAGATTCCTCAACAAGCAGTAGTTTTAATTTTTTCCTCAAGTCTTTAGGGAGAGAAGCGTGGTTTTGTTTTTTTTTTCCAAGCCCTACCCCCTTCCAGAAGCCAACAAAATGCATTTCTTTTCTGTTCTGGGAGCTGGTTGGACCATCTCTGGCTGGAGCGCAGCTGTCAGTTTTCAGGCTGCAGCACATCTTCCCGGCAGTCTTTAAAGTTGAGTTGCTCTCTGTGTCTCCCTTCAGTTTCCCCCAGGTACAACTCAGCACGTGGATTCACTGACAGATATTGTGCTCTGCCTGATGCCATTTTCATACTTGGTGGACAGGGTGAGACCCTTCACCTTATTAACAGGCAAAAGATCCTGGTGTGACCCCCGACTCGGTCAGAGTCTCTGGGCAATCAACGTATTGATAATGAATCGGTGTACCAGCCCTCCCCCAAGAAGTAGGGGTTTGGAGAATTTGACACAGGCTTTTTGTTGCAGGCCAAGGATCTACCAACGTTCAAAGACAACGACTTCTTGAATGAGGGTCAGAAGCTGCATGTTGGAGAAGAGAGTAAAAAGAACTTCCTTGAAAAGCTGAAGCGGGACGTGGAGGTAGAGTTTCCTGGGGAATAGCTTTTACTCTCTCTCTCCCATAACTGGATCCTCACTGTGGCCTCTGGCTCAAGGGGTGCAGCAGTGACTGAGAAGAAAGTCATTCCTGGATCAGCCAAGCACATGCAGTCAGGGTTATGCTGATGGCAGTGGGCATATGAGCTCGTGTAGATTCTCTGGAGTCTAGTAAGGGTTTAACTCTCACTACAGGGAGATAACTGGCAAGGCAGGACTGAGGATTTCCAATCCCATGTGGATGCTGTTGTTCTCACTCATCTCTTTCTCCTAGTTTTTAGCTCAGCTGAAGATTATGGACTACAGCTTGCTGGTTGGGATCCACGACGTTGACCGAGCAGAGCAGGAAGAGATGGAAGTGGAGGATCGGGCAGAGGATGAGGAGTGTGAGAACGATGGTCTCGGAGGCAACCCCATCTCCTCCTATGGCACACCCCCTGACAGCCCTGGCAACCTCCTCAACTACCCTCGCTTCTTCGGGCCTGGAGAGTTTGATCCTTCTGTTGATGTCTACGCCATGAAAAGCCACGAAAGTGAGTATGATGGAATATCACCCTGAAGAAGGTCTGGAGAGCAGAGGAGGTGTCCTGTGGTCTGGCTGGGCTAAATGGAGTGGGAGGACTGTCCGCAGAGAGAGAGAGACCCTGCCGAGTGTCTCTCTTTTGCTGTACAGTCTGTTATTGTGGATGGTGTGTGTTGGAATGGGTAGAAGTTATGCTTGGAGAGCAGTGGCATGTTCAGAGAGTGTGTGGGCCTCTGGTGTGCTGTTTCCAGTCGTTTTTCTCTGCCCTTCTGCAGCCTCCAGCTGCCTTGCTTTCTCTGCTGGTTGCATCAAAACAGATCTGCCGTGTATTTCTTAAAGAGAGGGGTGCAGCTGGGCTTTGCTCACAGCTCAGGGTGTGCTAGCAACTCTCTTGCCTTGCTAGGTGCCCCCAAGAAGGAAGTGTACTTCATGGCCATTATAGACATTCTTACGCCATATGATGCGAAGAAGAAAGCTGCACATGCTGCCAAAACAGTGAAACATGGGGTAAGCAGCCTGCCACCCGCAGGGAGGATGGGCTTTGGGGCTTCTGCTTTGCCTGCATGCCTGTGTGCGTATGTGTGATGTCTCCTGACACTGATTTTTCTACCAGCATGGAAATTCTCCAGTGATGTAGTGCCCAAGAACAGCTCTTCCCTCACTTACTGTCTCCTCAGACTGTCTTGGAAAGGCTTTCCCTCTGGTTGGTTGGAGATGACTTGCATTTATGTCCCAGTTTGGGAGGTGCTCGATTTCCCTGGTGTGGCACCAACAGAGCGGGAATGGACTGGCTGCAGGGAGACATACTGTCCTACCCGCTTCCTGGGGCCAGTCCTGTTCCCTGGCAGCAATCTTGAACTTCCCAAAAGGGCTAGAAAAAAATCGCAGGTTAGCAGGACGTGGAGTTTTTCATGCTCCTTCCAAATCTCCTGTAAACCACGAAGGAACAAATCCAATGCTTTGAGTCAGTGGTCTGCAGAAGATCCAGCTGGAGCTAAAATCCATTTCCTTGGGGATCTCTCTAGACCTGTCTGGATGTTGTTTTTCCCTAGAACTTACAAGTTGTCAGGGGTCTTGCCCAGCAGAGCCAGGCCGTGCTGCCATGATCGCTCCTTGCTGTCCTCCCTCCCTGTGCAGCGCTGCAGGGTCTGCCCTTCCAGGAGGGTGTTGTGACTTGTCTCTCCTCTCTGCCTTGCAGGCTGGGGCAGAGATCTCCACCGTCAACCCAGAGCAGTACTCTAAACGCTTCAACGAATTTATCTCCAATATCCTGACATAGTCGTCTTCAGCCTTCAGCGAGAAATGAAGAGAAGAGGGGCTACTTCCAAACAGAGAATGCAGCCTGTGACACTAAAACAGACACTGTAGCAGCATGTGGGGTGTGTGTGCGCGCGCGCGTGTGTGTGTGTGTGTGCGCAAGAGTGAGTGTGTGGCACTGTGTGACTTAAGAGAAAACTAATTCTAGGTGCACCCTCGCAACAGTCCACTTGACCCAGGTGGAAAAGTGGGTTTTTATGTTACAGAAGTGCCCAGACATAGATTTTGAGGGCTTTTTAAAACAAGAAAAGTGCATTGTTTCAGCACTGCTCTTTCTAATGACATTTTCTCCTCTCTGATCAAGAGAATCCCATAGGGATATGATATGTGGCACTGTGTAAAAGGGGTCGCTCTAGATCACGTGCGGTGGGAGTGAAGCAGTGCCTGATTCCACAAACTACTACTTTTTTTTTGTATTGGACTGTCTTTACCAGAAAGACGTACAGGCCCTTTTATTTCCCTCTTGGTAGGAATTGGAAGGAAAATAGCTCACCATTTCAAGAACGGAAAATATTACTCTGATAAGGAGGAGTCGCTGAACTTTAGGTAAATTCAGACTGGGACACTTTATATTTTTTGGTTAATTTAAGTAACAAAAACTTTTTTTTTGTAACTGCACTTGATTTACAAGAAAGACGAGGGAAATGAACATCTACCAAAGATGATCGCTTAAAAAGGTGTAACTCCTAGAACCTAAACAAACCAGTGTGAGAAGTAGTTAGAGGCATTGAACAACCTCAGATAATAATGTACTTGGACCCATTGTGCTTTAAATTGGCCAGCTATGAGGATTTCATAAAAGAAAAGAGGGGAAAAAAAAAAAAAAGCATTTTGTACCTGTAGATATAGGATAGTATTTGACTATCTGGAACGTTTCCCTGTCGCACCTCAGTCAGGAATTGCCGTGTCTCTCAGATTACAGCTTCACATCACGGTTCTACCAGTGTTAATCTAGCTAATGTTCAGTCTTCCTTACTTGCCCGATCTGCAACAGGTACTTGAATTTCTTTCCTGACAGAGGTTCTTTGGTTAGTTGGTTTATTTTTTAAATGGCAATGTGACTTGCACACGAAGGAATTGGACTCACTACCAGTGGGGAGTGCTGGGAGCTGTGACTGGAGCAAGTTCCACTGCTCAAGAGGACTCAGGACTTGAGCTGTGGTTCTTTTTACTCTTCTCTGCTCCATACCCCTCTCTAGAGCGACAGTCAAGGAGTGGAAATGTTCGAACACTTGCGCCAGATTATTTCCCCCCCCTAAAGAATTGGAACTGATTTGCGTGACTGAATAATGTCCTGTTTTGTCTCCAGAACGCTTGTAATATTTTTCACAGCCAAGCTTGTCAGACTTGCTTTGGGTTTTGTTAGCTCTGCTGCACAACAGTTACAGATCTTTTGGTTCTTTTTTTAATTTTCTTTTCTCTTTCTAAGCAGGATTTAGCGTTTTGAACAAACCTCTTGCAGTTGAAACATGTTGCTTATCTGCCTTGAAACTGTTTTCACATATGCCTTTGTTTCGGGAATACGCTGTTTCGAATGTCTGTCCTGTGCTGTAACGCGTGCTACAGTTTGCTGTGTGGAATTTGGTCCTTTTGAGAGATAACTGGTGCTCATCACATCCTGGTAATTTCCCTAGACTAACGCTAGCTCTGGTCTGGATTCTGAATGTGGGCTTGGGGTTTTTTTTTAATGTTCATACCCACATTCGTGATGTGAATCCCACAGGTCTCAACTTTGAAGGGGACAAAAGGGGGCTGACGTTTCAGCCCACATGAGTGCACTGTAAATAGAGTCTTTAAGAAATGAAAAATTAATATTAGGGCTTATAACGGGATATGAATCTTCTTATTCGTTCATGGGTCATTCCCTTTGACATGGGACAAATTTCTTCTGCCGCTGTAGTCCAGTCCCTCTTCTGTGTGATGTGGGGGCTCACACACCGTTGTCTGGGAGGCTGAAGAGTCTCGTGTCTTAAGGTGTGTAGCTGGAGAAGCCACGAAACAAACGCAGCTATGAGAATACTTTAAAAAAGGGAGGACTTAGAGGGTATCATCAGCTTAGTTTTGTGGGCATTATATTGGTTGCTTTTCTCTTAAACAATAAGCACTTAAGTTTACTATCAATTAGAAATTAAATACCGATCGCTTTTTATTCTTGACAGTTTTAAAAATCTGCATTGAATCTGCAACTTTGGCCTGGTAAGTTTGCTGTTCTCCTTTTGGGAAACTAGCTTGTACCTTTTAAACTGTTTATCTTTAAATCATGTATTAAAAAAAGACGAGAAAAAGGGGGGAGGAAGAGGGAAGGAAATTAGTGAACTGCAGGCATCCTGCAATGAGACACTACAAAACAAACAACCCAAAGAAAGTAGAAAAATGAAGCTTGCTTAGCTAGGAGCAGCAGTCTCATTCACTGAATTTCATAAACGTAAATAAAATTAAAATGCAGATAGTTCCTGCAGCAGACTTTACAGAAGTCACGATACTAAGGGCTTAAGAGCAGTTAACTGTATTTTCTTATTCCACTCCAAAGAAACTCCTGCTAGAATTAAATTGGCTGTCTCTGGCTCAAGCGATATGAAAAGCCCCGTAAGCTCTATTCACTTTAGCACTTCCCCAATTCTGCCACTTCTGTCAAGTTGCCATACTGTGTGTATTAAAGTAATTAAATGCAATTTTCTCACTTAATGATGTATTACCCAGGTATGTAACTTTGTTTAACATAAGCATTTTGTATATTGTTTACATTTTGAAAGGTAGCATTACGTTAAAAATGCTAATTTTTGTTTCTAGACAGTATTTTTATTACCAGAATAAGAAGTGAAGCTGCAAATATTTGATTTGTTTTTAAAAGGGACTTTTTCTTTTGTTTTTGTTGTTTTGTTTTGGTTTTGTTTTGGTTTTGTTTTTTTTTTTAATCTTGTTTTAGGTCACTTTTTTAACTCAAGTATTTAAAAGGAAAACCCAGCCCTTTCAATTCTGGTTTTACAACTGCTTGTGCTAGTTTGTTGTCTGTTTCTGGTGTGAATTTAGTTCTAGTTTGCTGAATGTAGATATTTCTGTCTGTAGCATGTACCCTGCGGAACACTTTACACTGAAGTGCATTTGACTGAAAACCACCCTCGGCTGAGAGAGTTGCAGTAGTTAGGCGGATCGCTCAGATCCTGGTCAGAATACAGGATTTTTCAAGGAATTGCAGTGCAATTCTTTGGTCAACTGGAGTTTCAAAAAGGAAAAAAACAAACGCAGTGTGCAGTGTCTCTCTCCAGCGCCCGAAGGCAGGGTGAGTCTGTGTGAGAAGCGAGCTGCAGGAGCTGTATTCCTGCCTGTACCGAGGGTCTCTCTGTTTCTGAACACGAGCCTGATCTGTCAAAATTTAAGAACTAAAAACTGCTTTGAAGCTAGAACTTATATCTTCACCCATTGAGCTGGCTCCTACAGCGTAAATAAGAGTGGGAGAGGGCAGGCAGAGCGTGGAGTCGCAGTTTGGGTGCTGCTTTGCCCCAATAGTGCGATAAAAACCACTCAAGAACACGTTGGGTCACCCTTTGGTAGGGCCCTTGTGTTCTGGAGGTACCAGGCAGCACCCGCCCGTGGTGTGGGTGCTGGGAAGAAGGGCTGGTATTTGCTGTATGTAAGAAAAATGTCAGCAGGAGTTCGCTTCTCACAGCAAGGAGCGGTGGGATCCTTCCCTCTGGTCTCATACATGCCTCTGATTGACCTGGTTTTAATTATAAAAGCCATGATCATGAAATTCCTTACAGGGAGAACTTCTGGGGTAGTAGGTGACTCCAGATTTCCTGCATAAATGAGGCTGTACTCCCACATCTGCGAATGCTAGTTCTGAATTGGATTATCGTAATCAGCAAGAACACTAAAACGCTTGAGTCTCACTTCCTTTTCTGGGAGGAAACTCCTGCTTTTTCCCCTCCAGAGCGCTGCCACAGCTCCCTTCAGTGGGGATGTCACCTGGGGATTCACCTTGTAGCCCGAGATGGGCACAACGTGAGGTTGTATCGTAGTCGCAGGCCGTGTTTGGTCCGGCTGTGTCAGCCCCGGCGGACGGCTGCCTCCAGTCCTGTGACTACTATGCAGTCTTTATCCATGCCTCCCTAAAAGCTGCACCGAGGTAAAGTGTTTAAACTCCAGGTGGTACAAACCTTTCAGTGTGTGTGTCCTAAACTTGGTTTTTGCAACACTGCGTTAACCGATCTGGGCCAGGTCATCCTTAAAATAGCTCCAGAAAAACAAAACAGCCATCCTCTCCCCGTCTGTGTCTTAACGCCCCGTTTCAGGTTTGCCCATCAACTTCCCCTACTTCTGCAGAGCCATTCTCCAGTATCCATATTAGCCACTACTGATTTTCCTTGCTCTTTGAAATGAGTGTCTTGTGTAATAGCGATGGCAAAGCTTGGGGAACCAACTGCTGGTCATCCATCATTTTCAGCGGGTTCAGTTTTCGCCACTCGGAAGTTGTGCTGGTCTTTGTTGTGCTGCACAATGCTCAATGCAGCTGGGTTGAGTTGCGTCAAGCGAGCGTATTACACACAGGTCACAAGGGTGGGTAGGGCTAATCAGTGCAACTGAAAAAAATGTGAATAAATTAAGTTTAATCTAAAACTAAAAAAAAAAAGCATTCTAGGTTTTTTTCACTGCTGTTTTTTAAATAGGAATTTTAAGTCCTCTGTGCTTGTCTGTTTGCTAGGAGCAGTTTGAGACACTGTTACTGTTTTGAAATGCATGCATGTTACAAGATGAGTCTCCAACCAGAGAAAAATAAAATTAAAACTTTGTGTACATCTGTTCCTTGCTGCTGTCCTCTTTCAAGTGTTCTAACGATCAGCCGTTACTCCATGAGGTAGGTGGTCATTTTAAGTCCTACATTAACCACAACTGGAAAAGTCTTTATATGTGCCTGCAAAATGGGTTTTTTAAGTAAGAACTGATTTTACCAAGTCCCGGATGCGAGAATAAATGAGATTTGACAGAAAAAGCTAATACTGCCATACTGTCTGAAGGAGATGCTGCTGACTCCCTGGGGCACAACACACCTCTGGGTGTGCTGAGGGAGATTAGTATGGGGGGCTCAGAGAGAAAGGTAAGCTCTGCTACCACTTAAAACCCAAGCTCTTTTAGAGATGAGAACTTAATCCTAGTGTTCAGACTCAAGGAAAGGAAAGTTCACTACAATAGAGAGGTTTATTTAAAAAAAGTTCCAAGCAGACTGGGGTGTGAGACGCATGAGCAGATGTGCTGGGCTAGTCCATGCGAGCTTTCAAGGTCCTGGTGGTGATCTTGTCTTTTTCACTAGAAGGGGAAAGAGAAGACTATTAGTAAATCCGCATTTAATATCTCCACACAGATTGTCCCTTCGTTAGGAAGTTGCAGTGTGCACAGGTAGTTTGTTTGCTGGTGCAGGCAGGATCATCTGAACTTGAAGGTGGCCGTTAGAGCTGGGTAAACCCCGTCCCCTGCCGCTGCACCCCAGGGGAGCGCCAGGAGGCTCAGCACACAGCAGCACCTGCCATGCTGCAGGAAACAGTGCCATGAACAAAATAACCTGCTTCAGGGGTCGGTCTGATTACAGAGTCTGGAAGTTAATGTTGCACCCAGCTGTGGCAAAGAGCATCCTCTTGGCCAGTGTGACCCAGTCACACTCCTGTATACTGCTGGGAATGCAGCTAGGGAATCCCTGTGCAGCAAGAGTCCAACTCTGGGATTAATTTCCCGTGGCTCCTGCAGTTCCAGCAACAGCCACAAACCGCAACAAGAGAGCAGCCATGAGAAATACAACACTTAGAATGGACAAAACATTGCTAAGGATACTGCTGGAAGGGAGCAGGCTTAGGGAGACCCTGGGACTTTAACACACAACTTGTTAAATTCTACCTGTGTTCCATAGGGGAAGAGAGCAGCACTTACATTATGTGTACTACTACGCCCATGCCAGATATGGCATCTCTGTCCACGGCATTCAACATGGCCTGCGAGATTGTTTCGAAGAGGTGATCGGGTTCCTGAGGAACAGAAGCTATTTAAGTTGGTGTAAAAATTGAATATTGAGTCATCAGACTTTGTTCAAACCCAAAAGTATCATCCAAGATGCTGCAAGATTTTCCCTGTGGGCTGCTATAAGCTACAGCTTCTTTGTTCTCCTGAATACCAAAGGACAGAGCTTTTCATCCAACCCGCCTATCTCAGGTTCTCCAGTTAACAGTAGGAGGCTGAATCCAAGAATCAGAGCTGAGCCTGGCCACCTCACTCACCATGTCAGGCTCCCACAGGGACTCGCACATGCCATACATCTGCTCGGAGCAAGTGCCGCTGACCACAAAGTCCTCGGTTATCATCGGGCAGCCAATCAGGTCTAGGGAGCAGATGAAAGGCTCGTGTGTTATGGGGTCCAGCCCGGCGATGACTGGTTCTGTGTAGTAAGGTCCAAACCTGTGAAGAACAACATGGCATAGACACAGTTGCACATCCCACGTAAATATCCACACAAGGGAAAAATCCCACAGATAACTTTTGGGGGGGGACCTTTAAGGTCAACCCCGAAGTACCCCGCAATGGTTTTAGCATGGCAAACAGAACAAACTTGTACTGCTGCAGGATTATTTTAACAATATGCAATATTCTTTTGCAAGGAGGTTGATGGTAACATTGTCACTAGATTGAAGTCTCCTTTTGCCATACCACAAGTAGTCACTACAGGAGCCCTCATCAGCCTCCCACCTCCCTAGAATCAGATCAACTCCAACCACCACGGCCTTCACTGACACGTAAACAGCAACTCCAGTGTTTGACAGTTACCGTCTCTCATACAGCAGATTGGAAACCATGCTCATAAAAGTCTGAGGTTTGATCTGCCTGCCCTCCTTCAGCTCGTAGAGATTCAGTCTAAACTTCAGTCTCTGGGCACTGCAAGAGATGAGAATCAGCATTAAAGCAGAAGCACGTTCCTTTTTCTTTCATCTTCACCCAAGTCTGAACTGTTCTACTGCGTGCTGACAGATACCAGCTCCTGATATGTGCCTGAGGCAGGTAGGTATTCCAAATGCAGTTCCTTTTATAACTGAAGTTATCAAGTCTTAGTAGTGATGCCATCTTAAATCACATGCAATTTTATTTTAAAAATTCCCAATGAAGGGAGACCATGAAAACGAGTGCTGGCACCCAGCTATCATATCCCCCCCTCACAAATAAGCAAAGACATTTTTGCTCAGCATAAGCTACCACTTCATATTTATTGTAAATATGCCTCTTACAAGCTCAGTGTGGGAATGGGC
>VWZL01005228.1:169492-210895 GCA_013396915.1 Stercorarius parasiticus | reverse complement strand
GTTAGCCATGACTTCAGGTAAATAATGGAAAGTGGCTTGGCGAGCAGGTTTTGATTGTTAGCACTGAAGCAAGTAACTGAGTCTTTAAAAATAGATAAAATAACAATCATTAGAGGAAAGAGCATGTAATGATGGAACAAGCATCACAGTGGCTCATTTAGGCTGACAATAGCTTCTTCTTTTAACTAGAATTCCCCACTTTTATTTCAGCCCCAGACCTCTTAATGGAAATGTCGTAACTTTGGAAAGAGCACTTAAAAACTGACTACTTAAAGACACAGCGTATACCCTTAACAACACAATTAGAACTTACCTAGCAGAGAAATCAGCAAGTGATGCTCCAAAGGAAAAGGCTGTTTTCTGACACTGTGGATGATATGAAATATCCATAGCTTTACAGTGAAGGATTTGAGGCTGAAAAGTAAATGGATTCACCGTCAGTTTGAAAACAACAGCAAATATCACAACTCAGTTTGATTCCTGGCATTGGAAAAAGCTGGAAGAACCCAGTGGACTACAACACTTTGCAGGAGCCAGCATAACATACACAGCAGGGATAGAGAGAATTATATTACCATCTCTGGACTGGATGAATTCCTTCTGAAATCATTGCACAATATTTCAGGCGAAGGTGAACAGGCCGTCAGCCTGAAGTAAACAGGTTATTTAATCATTTTCAGTGAGGCAAAGTTAGCTAAGCACGGATGATATCTGAAATAAAAATAACAAAAATTAAAGAAGACCATCAGAAAATCAAGATGAGAGAAGGAACTGCGCCTTATATTGGCTAGATAACTGGAAAAAAAGTGTAAATTTGCAATATTAGTAAAACCCAGCCACCAGAAGACCATCAGGACATTATTTTTGTAAAGAGAAAGTTTTTACTGGAGGGTCAAGAGGTTAAAGTCTGAAGGAGGGATTGGATATGCCTGCCAGGTAAAAGGGAAAGCCAGAGTGAAATGGTTCAGCTGCTCCCCAGTTCTGTCCTGGAGCAGCTCCTCCCACTCTTCCAGAAATGGGTCTGGAAGTGCCCATTGCTCAGTCAGTCAGAGCAGAAAGAACATTATAAAAGCAGAATACTTACCTCAGAAGACTAGTTGGAGCAAAGTCAGGCAAGTCCCCAGGGAGGATACATCATGTCCTGGGTTCCTGCTCTCAGTCACCTACTGGAAGATTAATCTGCCAGTTAAACAGGGGCTCTGGAGACAAGTTTCTTTAAACTAAATCTGTGAACTCATACCTCCTTTTTCTCTTCAAATATACACAAAACCTTGGTTGGGTACTAACAAATACCCCAGCTTAATCACGCTGCTTCTACATCAGTGAAAGCATTTTGCTGAGGCCAGCTGGCACAGAATAACACATGTCTATACCAGGTTGCTTTGCCTCCAAAAAAGAGCAGCAACAACCAAACGACCTGCGTGGAAATGCTCCTCGGTGCACTCTGGCTACTGAGCCAAGTCTGGGAACTGTTTGGGAAAGCCATCATTGGCATAGGCCAAGGTTGGTGAGGGACAACTTCTAGCCATTGACTAGCGTAGGTAAAAAAGACTTTCCAGTGCTCAGGAATATCCCCATGTGTTTGTGATTTCCCTAGTACAGCTACTGGCACAAGGCTCCTGTTTGTGCTCACCCAAATCCCCTCTGGGAAACTGTTTCCTCAGGCTCCTGCTTGGATGCTGTTTGGTAAAATTCACTGTGTTTTTCAGAGAATTTAATACATTCTCAATGATACAGAAGGTATGCTATGTATTAACGTAAATTGTTTTGACCTCAGGAAAAAAAAAACAGTAGTGGATCAGGATCAGATCACTAAAAGTCTTAGAAAGAGGGAAAGTTGTTGGATAAAGTTAAGAAACACACAAAATTAAGTTTCATGTAACAGAAAAGACATAACTAAGAGAGATACTAATACTGCAAAATGTACAGAGGAATGGAAGATAGACTGAAGCCATCATCAGTGTGCCCTCACAAAAAGAGTCAAAGGATTAAAGGGGTCCTTGGACCACAGATGTTTCTATGGAAATGCATGCCACATACTATGACTGAATAAAAAATATCAGACTTGAACATTAGAAATATTCTTATAGATGCCATGCAGAAACCTTGGAAAAGAATTTCAAATTATTTGGGACAACACTTACAGGATTAATGTTGTAAAGGAGAATTATAAACTTAGGACACAGAGGAATGATTAGGAATGATCCCCTTAAAGGATAATTTATCGGGCTGTTCCAGTAAGTGGTATATAAAATCAATAAATATTGATTTAGCAGTAGCCTTTTCTTTTTACAGTAGAATCTCTGCCTCTGTTTTGTCTTTGTCAAAAATGCATCTTCTAACCTCCTTCTATGACTTACTACTGCATTAGGTGCAGAATTAATGGATAAAATTATAGCTTGACCATTTTCTTTTTTCCTTCCTGTACCATATCTGTGGAAAAACATATGGTGAGAATGTGCATGAGAAAATTTGTATACATTTGACTTGTTTAAAATGCATAGCTCTGAAGAGCCAGACAGTATGAACCAATCATAGCAGTAAAAAAGTACTTATGCCTTTCATTTTCTGCTCAGAAAAGGAAACCAAACCCCAAACAATAAAAATCCATGGAAAAAATAGCAACCCAAAATGTATCACTCGCATCAAATGTAGTTACACAGGTCACTTGACTTTGTATCTACACTCAAGGACTTTTCCTCTGGGATGAAATTTTAGAGTAAAATACCATTTGTTTTCTGGTTTCTAACATGTAAAGGGGAATTCAGAAAATCAAGCTGTTCATATTTTTTACCCATTGGGAATAATAAAAAATTTATCATGTCTTGATGTCCTTTTCAATTTATAATTTGTTTGTTTCTCAATTACTCCTGAGTGCTAGGAAAAAAAAAAAAGCAACACAAAAAGGCATTTATTTCAGCTTTGCAATGCAGTAACTTTGACTGATCAACCCCCTTATAAGAAACACTTTCTGATCATTTTTCCAACTCTTGAGCACTGGGTATATTTATCCCATGCACCTTTGGGAGTGTAGCATTCTCAGTGCTATTTTTTACCCTCTTTTGCAAGATTGTGCATTGGTTGCCAGAAGCTCCTGTTTCACAAATGCAATTTTGTGTTATTCCACAGGGACATTGAAAAACTAGCCAACAAATACTATAAATGACTCACATTCAATCTGGAGGCAAATAAAGTCATCATTTCTACTACTGTAGATACTAGTATACAATTTTGCTGTCATTGTCACTGGGGTAAATTTTTTGTGGCTCTACTGAGTTCAGTTTAATCTCTCTGGAATTACAGCAGTGTGACAGAAAACCTGTTATCCTGCACTTAATACAGTCTGAACTTTGATTTCTGTGAAGTACAATATTTTTAACTGTCTCAGAAATCTTAGGGGGTCCATATTCATTTATTCCCCTAACAGTTTATGAAAAACTAAAAATCCTAAATCTCACAGCTTAAGGTAACCAGTGAGTGTGGGGTTGCATCCTGCAGTCAGTTCAAGATCAAAGATCCCAAGGTTCCTAAGTCTTAAAACACATTACAGGATCCTTAAAGACTGAGGAAAAGTAGATCTGACTGCCTTTGGAAGACTGTCACTCTCTTCTAAGCCATGACTGCTTCTGTACCCACTTTTGCCCCACAATAAATGTGAATTAGTTTTCTTCACTTTATTAAAACATGAGCTGCCTTGCAGCTGCCACGGGGTATCGGTGTGCTAGTTGCTTCACACTAGCTAACCTCATTTGATTCCTGACCCCTTGTTTGAGCACTCAGCCCTTCAGTCACTCTGTATGGTAACATGTCTTCTGAGGAGCGATTCAGGAGCTATGCTGGAAAGGCAGTGTAGTTTTGGACAATGTGCCGCTGTACAAACAGCTATGCTCCTTGTTCAAGGCAGCCTGAGCAGCATCCACTTGAGAGACACCCTGGGCTGATGGTGTGTCAACCTTGTGCCAGTGCTCAGTCAATTGCTGTCTTTGTTGTTAGAAGGATGAGAAATCAAGAAGTATTCAGGAAAGCCACAGTGTGCATTCTGCATTGATTTTTAAATCCCCAAAGAGTTGTTTAGATGAGAGGATAACCTCTGTTTATGCAGCACACTCATCAATACTATCAGAGAATAGAAGTGCTATCTTAAATACAAATGTGTATGTATAAGATATCAGAAGCCTTGGGAGACAGTCTCACCCTTGGTGGAGATGCAGTGAGCTGGAACCCAAAGGCTGGTTATTTTCCATTTGCCCTTGATTTGATGAATTACAATGTCATTTAGCAGCATACAGATTTATGAATTGTTGTTTGGCTCACCCATCTAATGCTATTAATTTGTATTGATAAGTGAAATGTTCATGCACCTCTCAGCCCTACAACACAGAGAACCTTGAAATGATGATACCCCATGCTACATTTTCATTGAGAGCTGGGATGTGGTGTCCATCGCTCTTTGTTTTTGCTTACATACTGACTGTATAAATCCAGTGCAACTACAAGGGTGCCTTGGCAACAGCAGATTCTCTCCTGTTTTTTGCAGACAGAAACAGCCTGAGAAGTAACACAGGTAGCAAAGCAGGAGAGCTCAGGCCCCATGATTCCTGTACAAGTGATGCTGGCTCTGAAGTGTGCACTTCTCAGCTCTCTTACATGAGGCTGATGATATGTTGATGCTGGCCTCAAAATTCTTAGTAGCTGGTATCTCTTGCTTGCGGTCTTATAAGACAGACATACGCAGGTGCATTATTCTCTCTGAACCACTTTATTCATCCCTCCCTGCACCTCCCTTTCTCACTCCATCCCTCCATTCCTGGTTGCCACTAATTTCTGCTCTTCTGAGGTGTTGGCTCCATACATGGTTTGAAGCTCTGTGCCCTTTGCACTGACAAGCAGCCTCCCACAGCTGGAACCCTTTCAGATATTATTTCTCTTTCAACTTTTCACCTCATGTTGTTATCACTATGTCATATCACCCTGCAAAAGCACTATTTTTCCAAGATCCATTCACATCCACTAAGCAGCTCCCCACCAGACACACATTGACATCAACTGCTTTGTACTCAGAAATTTAGTTTCCTAATATTGGGAACAAGTTCTTGAGAAACATGGCAAATGATAAACATATGACACAGTAAAGGTGACTGATTCATGAACTGTGTAGAAAGAAGAAACACTGAAATGATCATGCATCGGATATCCTGGGGACATCTCCTCCTGCGATTACCTGTGCTTTGACAGGAACAGCTCAAAATAGAGAATATTTGCTTCTCAGAACCTTCTCAGAACTCAGATTTTCATGTCCCACCTCTCTCAAAGAAAATATCGCTTTAGTGAAAAGTAATGGTATAATGTGACAAATCAGAGATTGGAGCGGGTTTTGTCATTTATTGATTCTCAATGAACCAGAGCGATTCTACAAAGTTGTTTCTGCTTATTCTGTGTGATTCTTAACTCTGTGTTGTTTTATTCTGAACATTTAAACGTGCCAAAACTATGTACAAAACAGCTTTCTTATCCAGGGAAAGTTTCTACAATTATAAAAAAAAATCTTAGTTCATGAAGAAAACCATAGGATTTCAGATATGCTTGTCGGCAACCAAGAAATAGCTCAGAGCCTGTAGACCAAAAATTTGCTCTGAAGTTTTATTTTTTCCCATACTTCTGATCTGATAAATATTTACATTTGTACCTGAAATGCAGAGTTCCAACAGAAAATGGAAATTCAACTTACTAATAACTTTGGAATTTTATATATTGTCACATCTCTTTTCTCTTCTACTTTATGGAAAATGGAAAACGGTTTATAGGCACTTTTCAGCAGAACAGTTAAAATATTGGAGAATTTTAACTTCAAAATAGTATTTGCCTGAGTAACCTAATGTTTACTATTATTCCATGAAGAAACCAAAAAGGCTATCTCTGATGAGAAAAAGCTAACACTCATGCATTATAATTCTCCAAAAGCAGACCATATCCTCAGGGAAATATTCAGATCTAAAATGATTATTTCTTTTCAATCATGAAGAAAACCAGAAAACCCAGATTTTTTTAACAAGCAAATATATTCCAGAACAGCATATTTCTATTAAAACAATGCTATTTCACTTTGAGAAGTTTCTTGAAACTTTACTTTGATCTAAAGCCAAATGTTCTGCCCCATTTCATATATCACACATCTGCTACTTGTTATTACAGAATATGGCATTATATTAAAAAATTGTTAACGTGAAATATTTTCTTTAGATGATGATACAACTAAAAGTGTCCTAGATTTTTTTAAAATAATAATTATTGTTATTGTTAGATGGTAATTACTAACATATCACAAAACAGTGGACAGGAGACTGGTGAGGAAGGAAGGGCAGAGGCGTTGCCCTCTATATCAAGAAGTGGATAGAGTGTGAAGAGCTGTCTCTGAAGAGCAGCCATGAGCAGGTTGAAACCCTATGGGTAAGAATAAGAGACTGAGGCAACAAAGGGAACCTAGTGGTTGGTGTCTACTCCAGGCTGCCTGCTCAAGGGGCGCCTATTGATGAAGCCACCTTACTCCACCTACAGGAGGCATCATGCTCACAGGCTCTCGTCCTGCTGCAGGACTTCAACCACCCCAACATCTGCCAGAAAAGTAGCATGGCGAGCCGCAGGCAGTCCAAGAGGCTCCTGGAGTGCATCAAAGATAACTTCTTAAGCCAGGTAATAGGCAGCTCCTCCAGAGGGGATGCCATACTGGACCTGATGGTCACTAATGCAAGTGAGCTAATTGGTGACATCAAGATTGGAGGCAGCCTGGGCTGCAGTGATCATGCACTGGTGCAGTTCACAGTCCTGAGGGACATGGGTCAGGGGAAGAGTAAAGTCAGGACCCTGAATTTTAGGGTTGAGGGAGGTGATGCTGCCCCTCTACTCTGCTCTGGGGAGACCCTGGAGTCCTGCATCCAGCTCTGGAGTCCTTCAGCACAGGAAACACATGGACCTGTTGGAGCAGGTCCAAGGGAGGGCCACAAAGATGATCAGAGGGCTGGAGCACCTCTCCTATGAAGACAGGCTGAGAGAGCTGGGGTTGTTCAGCCTGGAGAAGAGAAGGCTCCAGGGAGATCTTATAGCCCCTTCCGGTACCTGAAGGGGGCCTACAGGAAAGGTGGGGACAAACGTTTTAGCAAGGCCTGTTGTGATAAGACAAGGGATAATGGGTTTAAACCAAAAGAGGGTAGATTTAGACTAGATAGAATGAAGACTTTTTTTAAAATGAGGATGGTGAAATACTGGCACAGGTTGCCCAGAGATGTTGTAGATGTGCCATCTCTCAAAACATTCCAGATCAGGCTGGAAGGGTCTCTGAGCAACCTGATCCAGTTGAAGATGTCCCTGGTCTTTGCAAAGGAGGTTGGACTAGATGACCTTTAAAGTTCCCTTCCAACCCAAACTATTCTATGATTCTATGAAAACAACTCCTACATAAAAACAGAAAAAAACCTTATAATTTGTCAAATGACTAGCAGTTTAAACTCAAAACAATATTACATCTAAGTTGTAGAACATTTTGAACCCTAAGGCAACATAAGAGCTCCTTGGAGTTGCCATTGCAGGACAGTGCATTCAAGACTCCATGTACTGTGTTGTAGCTCACCCAAGATTGTAGTTTTGCTGCAGAGTCTAATGGCAATACAATAACTGTGTAGGGTCTTAGTGTCTGTGATCAGTAAGAGGATAACCTATGTTAAGAAATGTTTCTAGTGGTTTTATAGGGATATTTCTGGGTTGCAGTCTCATTCTTCTGTTTCCAACATGGTTGCTTTGCCTTTTTTTTTCTGTAGTTGTGGCATTCTCTTATCACATAGGAAAAAATCAGTAAAGTTGGCAGGCTAGTGCCTTTGTTCTCCTGAAGGATCTGATGATTTTATTCCTTGTCTCAACACATTTGAAATCAAATCAACATTAGTTGTCTGACAAAGATGATAGGCACTGAACTCCATCTCAGAAAAAGCTACTTTACCAGTGTTTAGAAAAGAAAAATAAAGCACCTGGAAGTTTTCTAGACATAGAGGCTGCCTGACACTCTCTGCTCTGTGTTGGTCCAAATACATCTCTGGAAGAGCTGGCTAGATGTTCTACCAATGGCATTTAGTGGCTACAATGACTTAGCACATATTATGCTTTACTGTCACATTCCTTCTCCTTCCCTTAACCTCACTATCAGAGCTTCATGACATGGGAGATGTTCATAGTCCTGATGTTCTGTGCAGAGCCAAATTTTCTGCATTTCAGAAAACTGCCGCCTTTATACATATCTTTGTGTTATGCAACCAAAGGTGAAATACTTCATCAGTTTTGGCTCAGGCCTATGCATAGTAGATGTGACAAAGGAACATCCTCGCCTTTCCCATTCCCATTACAGGTTGGATAATTACTCCCCACCTTTTCGGATGGGAATGCATATGGCTATAGGTGTCTGCAAGACAGGAGTCAGGGGATCAACTATAAGTGCAACTAAGAAACATTGGCACTGAATCAGGCATTCAACAGAACTTTGAGGAATCAGAAAACAACGCGGAATAACAAACCAGTTTGGTGTATTTTGAGAGCTACAATTCAGGAAAGCAAGCAAAAACTGATTCTTAAACCTACGATGCACTATTACGGTTTCAAAGAAAAAATTCTAACTGCATTGCTGATATGCCTGGCAAGCTTCCTTACAATGCTTAGCTGGAGACCTCAGTGACCATTTTGGTTTTTTTAAAAGCTCTTTAGGACTCAGAAGACAGCCCTGGGTCTGAGGAATTTAAATCTCCACCCAGCCCAAACCAACTCAAATCAAGCCCTTTAGACTACTCAGGGAGGAAGGTATTCTTTGCAAAAAAATCATGGGTTTAAGAGCATTTAGCAGAAAACCTGAGGCTGACCTGACATCTTGGGCAGATTTGAACACACTGGTCCCACAACTCCAGAGGTAGCTCTAGTCACCATCAGAATCAAGAAAACTGCTCTGGGGAGCTGGTGATGCCTCAGCTTAAGCTTGGGACATAATTTATGGCACACCTGCTTCTTCTGGCACTTGTTCTTTAATGGCTTTAATGTCCCAGTGCTCTACGCTTTAGCTAGCATTTAGGATGCTAGCGTACTTGTCTTCCAGAAAATGTACAGGGAACCAATGTCCCTAAAACACACATGTGAACCCTTTTCTGGAACCTCAGTGATTATCATGCAGATAACACTGAGAATCAGGAGGTGTTTTTCTTTGGGGAATGTTTTATTTCAGCCCTTATATTTTCAATATTAATCTTTTGAAAAATCCTATGAAGCACCTTTTTTGTATGGTAGGGAGGTAAATAAATTGTAAACCTGAAATGCATCCATACAAGACAAACTTTGACCTGTGTGTATCGCAGCAGCTTTGAAAAAGCTGAATCTACTGCCACACATCCTGCTCTGTCTAGTTATTCAGGAGGGATTCAAACCAAAGTTCCCCAGGGCTTCTTTATGTTGCACGTAATTGCTTCATACAAACTGCAAGCCACCAGCAGAATCTGATCCTGTGAAACTGCATTAGTGGATAGAATTACTATTTTACCCATCTCAAAATACAAAGAAAACAAATACGACAGGGAAAAAAACATAGCATGACCTGAGTCAGCCTTCTAGTTGTGCAAGAAAGCTCTCTTTCATTTAAAGGCTCTTATCTTGCAACTTTCCAAAAGAAATTGCAGCACTTACAAAGCTGAAAGTTTATACCCCCAAAAAAATTGGTTTAGATGGCATTTAACCTAGAGAAAACATCACTTTAAGTGCTCTTGTTATGTCATGGATTACATTTTGACATTTTCTTCAATATAATCCCTTCATTTTTCATTTTAGAATAATTTTGGGGTTTGATTTTTTATTTTTTTTTAATAATATCAATAGTATTTGAAACAACAAATACAGTTTTTGATCTTATCTAAAATGTATATTTCAACTGTTCCATGGGAAATAATAAAATTCTTTGCTTTCTTATTCGTTTATAACAAAAATCAACTCTGAAATTGCCCAGGTTTCTTCCTAAATGATAATGCTGACTTCTACTCACTTCTGCTTTACACTAAGATATAACTACAACATAACATGGGTTGTAGACACAAAATAAGAGGTTAACATTTCCATCCAATGTATCAAATCTTCCAAATACTTTTCTAAACTTTTAAAATCTACAAAATCAGCAACTGTTACAGGGGAATCCAATAAAATATAACATTAATTTTTTTTGGTATCATGAAAATGGAAGGGGTAAATTTTATTCATATTCCTTATGGAAGGATTCTTATCACTGGGATTCATTTATACACTTTGATGAAAAGGCTTTGAGTTCTATCACAGCATGATGAGCATTCCAAATATGAATTTTTTGTGGAACTAAAATGTGGTTTGGGAGAATACCATAGAATCGTAGAATCTCATGATTGGAAAGGACCTTTGAGATCATCATGTCCAACCATACACACACACAAAAAACCCCTACAATCTCTGCCACTAGAGCATGCCCCGAAGTGCCAAATCTACACGTTTCTTAAATACCTCTAGGGATGGTGACTCAACCACCTCCCTCGGCAGGCTGTTCCAGTGCCTGAGCACTCTTGCAGTAAAGTCATTCTGCCTAATATCGAATCTAAACCTCCCCTGCTGCAACTTCAGACCATTTCCTCTGGTCCTGTCCTTATTCACCTGGGAGAAGGGGCCAACACCCACCTCCCTGCAAACTCCTTTCAGGTAGTTGTAGAGGGCAAGGAGGTCTCCCCTCAGCCTCCTCTTCTCCAAACTAAACATGCCCAGTTCCCTCAGCCTCTCCTCATATGGCTTGGTCTCCAGACCCCTCACCAGCTTGGTAGCTCTCCTCTGGACCTGCTCCAGCACTTCAGTGTCCCTCTTGTACAGAGGGCCCAGGTACGGGTTGACCTCTATCACAGTTCCAACCTTCCTTTAAAACAAAGATTTTTCTC
This sequence comes from Stercorarius parasiticus, assembly GCA_013396915.1. Classification (NCBI taxonomy): domain Eukaryota; kingdom Metazoa; phylum Chordata; class Aves; order Charadriiformes; family Stercorariidae; genus Stercorarius; species Stercorarius parasiticus. The sequence goes on along the minus strand of VWZL01005228.1, from coordinate 199,928 downwards.
TATAAGGGAGCAGGGGTTTTTTTTTCCATGTTTTATATTTGGGTTTTTTCATGTTTTATATTAGATCCTATGACTTTAGAGGATTCTTAACATAATTTATCTATCTTGAAACTGCATAAATTACTAAAGATTATTTTTTAACTCCATGTATAGGCAAATAAAATCTCTCAAAGACAAAACAGTGTACACAAAGGCTAATTGAATACTCGCCTCACATTTACTAAAGGTAATTTATTGTCAAAGCTGCCTACATTCAATGTAGTAAAGCATTGTTTAATGACCAGCTAAGCAGAGGACATGACTACTGGTCTTGCAGAGAGAGACTTAAATATTTTTAAAAAGAAAAATCTTTTATTTTAATTTAAGAGGGCTGGACTGTCTGCGGATTAGAGAGAGAACAAAATTAATTTCACACTGAAAAAATTAAGCTTCTCTAGATCCTTTGAAATGTTTCAAAGGAGAGATTAGCTAAAAGAGTTAATGTCCAATAACAAGAAGGAATAAAAGAGAAAGGCAATGCAGGGCCTGAACCACTGTGTAAGTGTACTCTGAGGTCTTTGCTGATAAGCAGTGTCTAATGGACCTCTGTCTTATAGGTATGTTCTGTGACAAAGCCTTAAGATAGGTGTAACCTGAGGATTAAGGTGAGCGCAAAGCACAGACTTTATCTACCAGGGTGTCAGGAGACAACTATGCGGGAGAATGAAGTACATATAGAGAGGGGGGGGTCTTTCTGCAGTCATAGAATCATAGAATGGCTGGGGTTCGAAGGGACCTTTAAAGGTCTTCTAGTCCAACCCCCCTGCAGTAAGCAGGGACATCTTCAACTAAATCAGGTTGCTCAGAGCCTCATCAAGCCTGGTCTTGAATGTCTTCAGGGATGGGGCCTCCACCACGTCTCTGGGCAACCTGTTCCAGTGTTTCACCACCCTCGTTGTAAAGAACTTCTTCCTAATGCCTAATCTAAACCTGCCCTGCTGTAGTTTAAAACCATTGCTCCTCATCCTATCACTACATGTCCTTTGTCCTTGCAAACAGCCCCTCCCCAGCTTTCTTGTAGGCCCTCTTCAGATACTGGAAGGCTGCTATAAGGTCTCGCCGGAGCCTTCTCTTCTCCAGGCTGAACAACCCCAGCTCTCTCAGCCTGTAAATCTGTGCCCTCAGTCTTAGTGCCCTAGTTGATTGTCAAATATGCTTAGCCCTCACTGCTCCCAAAGCTTCCAAAAAGCAAATTAAAGTCATCCCAAAAAGTTTGTCAGCCTCAAATGTTGGCACCCAGTAGCAGAGGGACTTTTATAAGATTCTGATTTATCTGTTCTGCTGTGTCACACAAAAAGAGGCCAATGATAAAGAAAATGAAGGTGAAGGATTATTTTCCATTCCTCGACCACCAGGTTGCACATGTCTGCTGACCATTGAACTTGTTTTATTTGCAAGGGCAGCAGGGAACAATAACAGTTCTCCAACAGAAAGGGAAATAGAAGAGTTACAGAATCACACATAACACTCCCCAACATCCTTTTTACGATCAAAGGAAAAAAAGATCCTTGAGATAATCAGATTAGATGTTGGCTTTGTTTCATTTCAGATCTGTTTCATCAGTTTTGGACACTACTGCTTATCTTCTAATTTTCTTAAGCTATTTTAAATTACATATAATTCAAATTCTCCAGATAACAAGGTATTTCCCACCTAATACCGTAGCAGCTTGACATATTGAGACTCTGGGATACCTTCAGAGGCCATCATCTACTCAAACAAGTAAATAGTGACCAATGGATACAAAGGATGCATTCTGAGCTGCATAAATCTGTTGAAAAACAAAAAAACCAAACCATGCTGCTCAGTAAATAGAAAAATATCTTCTGGGGACCACTGGTGACACCAAAGTTGGCATCTGTAGTGTGACATCCTGAATTTCCAGGATGGCAATGTCCCTAATCCAGAAACAAAAGGGAAGGGCTATATAAATAATGCTGCTGTTTTATTTCTCTGAGCTCTGTATATTTAGCTCACAGATCCTGGGCATAACAGGAGCTAATCTAGACTTTTCTGTGTCTGGTGAATGAATGGTGTCTTGACTAATATAAGCAGCTTAAGTGTTAATTAATGAAAGAGAAATCAAAACAATCCCATTTCCATGCATATTATTCAGGTTGGTTATCGTTTATTTTATGCTTCATGTAGTAATTCCTCTGATAGATGAAGCTATAAGAATATCCTTGAGGGGAATGAACTGGACAATTTTGTTATTTTGAATGCTACAAGCAAAGTGACCACTTTAATTTTAAAACTGAAATTATGTAAAGAGGAATGGAGGTGAGAAAAAAATATTAGGAATTTATGTAAACTTCCAATACTGAAAGTAAATTTGGAAAAGTAAAAGCAAAAGATAAAGCAGATAGAATTTCTCCATACATATAACTGATTAGACATGTGGACTTGAGAATTGAATTTATTGACAGAAAAAACATGTACCAGTGCTTTAATTAACGTGATGCTAAAAATAGGAGGCAGGAGAGATAAGCATACCTAAGTATGTTCACTCAAAACTATGAGCCCCATCCAAAAAGACAAATCAACCCCCTGCAGACTCTACCACTGGCTAGAAGGTTGTCATCTCAGTTTTAAGCTAAATGTCAAGACCCTTTCTGAAGTCAGCGGAGACACTGGCATGTCCTGCATGCATCTCACCTGCCTTAGATGGCTACCATAGGATGCAGTGAATCACGCTTTAAAGGCATTGGTCACAAGTGACTAAAAAGGTTATCCAGAGGACTAATTTAATTGTAGACAACTGTATTTTATAGAGTGGAAGTTAGGTAAGATGCACCTCAACTTATATGTTATTGTCTATTATGTGCATATGAGCACCTAGAAATCTCAGACAAGTTCTCCATGTGGACTGTCCTGTGCTTGCATACATATAAGAATAAAATCTGAAGCGTTTATATTCTCAGTACCGAATACAAAGGAGTTACTGTTATCAATTAAAAAAAAAAGACATAACTCAGATAAAGGCAAAACCATGGTTAATTCATATGCATGTTATGCCATAAGCATCTATTTAGTATATTCACCCTTGAAAAAACATACAGAGGTTTTGTAGAAGCCTTTCTAATAGCACTGTGCACAGCCAGCCCTGATGTGAGCAGCATGTGCCTTGCAACAATCCCTCTCTGCCACTCCGCCTTACGCAGGGCATTGAGTGAAGGTAAGACCTGGCTAGTGCACAGCCTAGATAATCTCCTTCCAGATAACTGAGGCTGTAAATACATTAACATTTTGTTTTGGAGTAGTAGCAAGGTCAGGAAGCCAATCATCCTTATTTCATAATAATTCAGTTAGCATAGCAATTTTGATGTATTCAAACTAGGTTCATTTCAAAGGCAACTATACTAGAGACTCTACTTCAACTACGTATCAAATACTCTCCAAATCCCAAATGAAACATAATGATTTGAACTGAAGGTTGGTAAGTTGAGTCAGCTGTCATCCACACACATGGAGAGAACCTCTGGTTCTGATTAAATTTGTTCTAAATTAAAAACCCCAAACCACATAGAGTGTAGATGTAGAGTCTAGCTGCCTCACTCTTCTGATCTGTTCCTACTGTACCAAAGCAATTCCTCCTGTAGACATAGCTAAAGACTGTTCTGGGATCGCTCAAGACACTGTCTAAGCAGTTCCTTCTTCTAGAGTGGGATCAACTATATCTAGTTGATATTTCTGACAGAGTATGTTTAATATATTCCTCAAATCTCTACAGCTTCCATGGGCTTGCATTATTCCTTTCTTCTGTTATTGTCCCTATTTTTTTGTAACATCTAAGCTGAGTCATTCCCATATTCAAATCTATTACTTCTTTCCACCATGCACACGGAAAACAAATTATCCACCTCCTCTTTATTGGAGGTTTCTACATACTTGAAAACTGTTAGCGTGCCTGGCTCCCCCATAGTTTTTGCCTTGGTATTTTGCACAGCCCCAGTCTGTGTAATGTTTCTTAAGAGAAGCAAATTAAGAAGAAAGATTCCAACAGATTCAAGAGCTGAACCCATTTCTCTAGGTCTCGGTCCAATGCTTTAATCACAAGGCTGTCTTTCCTTCCTGACATGGTGACTGCCTTGCAAGGTCATTTTGTTCAGATTGGAAGTAATTTTAATTTTTCATGTGAAAAGTTGCTGAGCCTTCAAAGGAAGCATTTACACTTGAAATATTTATTTTCAAAGTCATTTTTTAGGGTTTTCATTTTTTTTTAACCATCCAAAACCAATTGTCACAAACATCATGTTTCAGAAAAAAACAAAAAAACACAACCAAATTATTTGAAATGAAAAATGTAAACAAATGCGTAGATATGTTTTGTAAAAAAAGCCCTGTATCTTCTAATCTGGAACTTCTAAATTGCAGTTTATGAAAACTGACTACTATTAATCTTTCTGTTTTAAATCATTTTGCTTTAATGGCTCTATCAAAAGATACTACATGTGATAGCCAAATAGAGATATTCATGCAGTGGGTTTGACTTTGGAGGCCTACATTAACACTATAATGGAAATTACAGTTTGACCAGTGATTCATATGCCCTGCTGTTTGTCATTTCTCAAGGTTTGACCAGCCAGATGAGAAAAAGCACAAGGGACAGAGCTCCCAAGCTCTGAAACATAAAAAAGGAACCACAACTGAGGAAATCAAAGTGTAATACCTAGAATTTCAATTTCAATTGTCAAAACCATTTACTGATTAAATTATGTTTAGATAGCTAAGTGAAACACCTCTTGAATTAAAAACAGACATGAACACAGCGTATTCTAAATATACAAAGCCTGTCGTAATCAGTACAAGTATAGCGGAGAAAAATGTGATTCCCAAAGAGAACTGTTCAGAGTGTTTGAGGAATGAAAAAAAGTTGGAAAGATGTATGCTTGTGTAAACTAAGTATGTAATAGCCAACTTTTTCTAAATTCTGCAGATTTTTTTGTCTTCTATTTTAACAAATATACTAAGGAATATGCGCAGGGGTTAAGTTATAGGTTGACTAGAAACTTGCATGGGAGGTTGAATTTTTTTTCAGATCAGGAGAACAAAAAAAGTCCCTTTGGATGGAAGACAATCTCGCAGATAGTTTGTCTGCTAGTTCCTATTTTTTGACCCAATCTCAGAGCTCCACAGTAAAGTTTAGATGCAAAGATCCCCTTGTGACCTGCATGATGCCCCCTGAAATGTTCTTTTTGACCAAACATCCAAAAGTGCAACTCCATGTGGGCTGCTTTCCTGTTTTGTAATCCAAATCTCTAAGGGAAAGTCATCAGGGACTGTTCAGGCAAACATCACTGATCATGCCAGAATAACTAACATGTCAAGCCCAGCACCAGCCTGCACTCCATACCCGTGGAGCTGCTTGCTGTCATTGCGTGATGGAAGCTGCTCTTGGATCATGGCTTGTCCTTGAAGATCCACAGTATGTACCATTCCCATTGGCCCTTGGCCAGGAGAAGATACTGACCTGCGACTCATCAGGTCAGAAACGCAGGGTAGTCTGATCCACGAGATGTGTCCTGTGCCTGATTTAGGTTTATGGTTTGGGATAAATCAGTGCTGTTGGGGTTGTTAGGTTGTGTGTTTTCATGATGACCCAGAAGGTGACCAGGAAGCAGACAGTGACTCAGACATTGTCTCATCAGCATCCTCCTGGGTCTGAGGTGGGAGGAGCACATTCATTCCTAAGGGGGCTCTCTCCTATCCAGAGAGGAAGATGTAGAGACAAGTTCTGCAGAAAGCATGTTTCCCCCATGCACAACATAAGTGGTATCTGCAATCCAAGGAGGGGATGTATTTCTGCATTTACCTGTGTACATTAAGCCACAAGTCACTCCTTTTTTTCTATTAGAATAGCTGGCAACGACTCTGATGTTTGTCTCTTATGATGCCATCATTTGTGCCTCATGCTTCTTTGGGGCTAAAAGATTTAAGAAACACAAATCTGTGGTAATAAGTATGCCATTTATTCCTTTCTGCTTGGAAGATCCATAAATTCATGCCTTTCCACTCCCTGCTAGAATCTCTAACCACAAACGAGTTAAATAAGGCATTTAGAATTGGTTTAATTACTGATGAAACTGAGGGAAAAAGGTTAAGGGTATAGCTCACGCTGAAATTTTCTTTCAGTGCTTTTAAACTGAATTCCTATTCTATTTTTACTCACCCTTTTTGTTTCTGCTTCAGCTTCTAATAATTATGGGGTTTTTTGCAAGGCATAAATAAAAGCTCTTAATACACATGGCAATGACTGTGTGTGAGAATAACTGACATTCAAGGGTTTTAACATTTTCTTTCTTGCTACTGGTTCAAAAGCATATCACCATCCACTTTAGTACAATTAAACACACGTACTAAAGCCTGATTGCAGTGGATTAACAAAACTGCTTCTAACCAGAGCTCAGCCATGGCCTTATTCCATTTGTGCTGTGCTCACCTATGTTCCTATCCAGTCAAGTGTCATTTCTCATCTTTTTAACTTACACGAGCACTGAAATTAACTTTAGAAACCACACTAACAGAACAAAGTCTAGCCAGGCCTGTTCCATTTTGTTCTTCTTTATTCAATTGAGCCTCAAAATTGCCAGTTGCATAAGAATACGTGACTAGACTGTCACATTGCAGAAGCCTGTTTGGTATGCATCTCGCATCTTTCCCAGGCTTTCTATCACTTCGTGCTGACAGCATGAATGGATGCAAAGATTTACTGACTGACACTGCAAAGTTGCTGTTGTCAGGAGAGGCAGACGCCCTAATGATGTGCAGCGCTGCTGAACCTAAAAGGGAGAAGGAAGGGGGAAAGAGAGAGAGAGAGACATTGTTTCCATGGCTACACAATAATACTTCTTCCATACCTCTTCTTCTTACTGCCTTGCCATCTGTGTCCATTCTGCAGATAGCAGTTGATTATGCCTCATTAAAATATTTAATGATTCCCAAGTTATTAATTAGTGAAGGTTCAAATAGGATTGTGTCTTGCTGTAAACATTACTCATGCAGTAATCTTGAAAAACATTATGTAAAGCAAATAATATCTTGCTGTACCTAATTTAACCCTATGTATATCAACACACCTTAGAATCTATCACAATACAATGACTCAGTAGTGAGTTGTCTGCTCCAGAGTTCCTTGCAACGTGTGTTGTTCATTACAACAGGGCACTGAACCACAGAGGTTCTTGGGCTGTATGTTAAAGCATCTGGTAGTAATATTACTGACAGCTGAAATACAGAAATAATAAAATTAAAGTAATTCACCTGTTCAAGTCTCAGCCCCTGGAAAAACGCATACCGTTTATTTCCAAGTATTAGGTAACCCCCAAAATCAATGGGTGCCAGTGTCTATACTCAGTTGATGGGAAAAGGTAGGCAACCTCCAGAATCAACTACAACCAACCTTCTAGAACCAAATACACACTCCTGAGTGGTAAAACCAAGCTGAGGTATGTAAATTGGGTGGTCTGACTCAGACACGTATCTTCCAAAACTGTTCAGTGACCTCTTGCCCAGCACTCACAGCCACTATTGACTAGCTTACTATAATATAAGCAGTACTGTGGCAACTAGAGCAACTATGTACTTGCAGAATCAATAATATGAAATAGAGTAGCAGATTAAAGCAGATGGAAAGCTAAAAACATGGGGGGCAGGGGTATCCAAATAAAGCACCTTCACATTTTGAAGGTGAACGTGACTCATTTAGAGATTTTGCCTTTTGTGGAGTTCTTTACAGAGAAGTCCTTTTACATGATTCTAAGGATTTGAGTATGTTTAGCAGTACCTTCTTCTGCATTATTCTGTATTTGTTTAGTTGCAGTCCCCTGCAGGCAACAGCATTCATTCCTCAGTATATTCAGGGAGGATATAACTAATGATTGCAAATAAAACAGTATAGGTAGAGTTAAATCATTTGTGGTGTGTATATACTCTCTTTCTTATCAAGTTGCTTTACACTAAGTGACCTTACTTGTTTCCAGAAATTTAAAGGCATAAGGATGTTTGTACATGAAAGATACAAATCAGCTTTAGGCTGAAAATGTCAAGATGTAAAATAACTGAAAGGACTTGAATAATGTCTTCTAGAGATTATGCATACATTTACAGCACAATTTCCTTTAATGCCACTGGGAAATTCCCCTGTGATAAGAGCCAGAGAGCTGCAGTTTTGCTACAAGATATGATTAATCTTTAATGAAGGTATTTGTGGCACAGAAATACAAGTGTCCCAAGAGTTACAGACATAAGACTCACTATTCATTTCCCTGCTGAGCAAAATGAACTTTTTGAGGCCTGATTCTACAACTCTTACTGGTACTGTGTAGGTCTTTAGCTCAAGTGAATCATCTCCGCATACAGTGAATCATCTATGAGAGCTGCAGAAGGGGTTTTCAGTTGTCCACTTGTTGAGAAAGACATGAATAATTGCTGAATAGATGCCCAAAAAGACCACTGTGTACCGTGAGCCCCACCATGATTTTATGGCACTGTACATATTCAACAGAATCTGCCCCTGAATTCCCAAGAGCCGAGATGGTGACACCCTGCAGTGATCCCTGCCTCAATTTGATTAACCAAACAAATCATAAGCACAGTGTGCATATTTCAGACAGTGTAGAACTTATATGCATAATTTGCAAATTAACATTGAGGTTTGTGAAGACATACAGTATGGTATTTTGAGTTTTGCTATGCAGGTTTATGAGCAGTAAGACCATGAGAGTAACAGCAAAATTTGTCTCTGACTGGAATCAGACTCCTTAGACAGAGTAAGAGTTGGACGTAAGTTCTCAACTAAGACATTATTTGCATAGTCGTTTTCAGTCCCTCTGGTCTAAGAAATTTGAACAATACAACTTCCACTTCCACTAAACTTATGTGCAAGATGATTTTCTCAACATGGAAAGCTGACCTGAGAAGTCTCATGATTCTATACTACTCAGTTCCCAGGGACACCTAAAACACTAAAGCATGCTTCTATCTTTACAAACAGCATGAAAAAAAAATCTTATTTTAACCTCATATGGATGTCCTCATTAGGCAAACTACAAAATACAATGGAAAGCCTTCCATGTTTTCAGCAGAACTTTCTAAAGTTCCTCAGACAATAAGGAACCTTACAGTCATCTGGGTGTTTTGGAAGATATGAGAACCTCTACACAGCAATTCATCCAACCTCTCCTAAGAAGCCCTGGATCATACTTTGGTAGTCCCATCACATGAAAAATAGATAACAGCCTTAGTCTAGGCATTTGATTTTAAGACAGACGAAGTTAACTGAGATGTAATTCAGGCATTCAGTTCCATTTGAGGAAACTTATCCTTAACCCTATTGCCATATTCCATAATACCTGCCACTACAAAGATGACCTGCAAGTCCCCAAGATCTTTCTTGAAGACAAGTACAAAATGTGTTATCCAAGACTGCATCTATTGTTAGCATTTTCTGCAAATAATTCAGGTATGTGGCATACTCAGGTGATTTGTTCCTCTTCAGTGCTCCATTTTAGTCCAGGGTATTTTTTCCTTCTGGGGAAGTAGTCAGTTCCCAAAAGGAAGATAGCTAACAATCCAAGGATTAAGGTGACTAGCAGAATTTAATGAAACAACCCCTATAAAGGACATACATTCAACATATTCAACACATGCTTACAGTTGGAACTGAAAAATACAGGCATTTGAGTAAGTTACCTTAATAGAAAACCATGTATAATCCATATTTGGGATACAAGTATCAGAGCAAAAATCTGACCTATACCTCCAGCCTGAAGAAGCTACATGTCTCCATAGTGAAGTGAAAAGACCCTAAAGGAATATACATCAACGAAGAAACTAATTCCCTGCTGTTTATTACTTTGTATATAATTCAGAGGTATAGCCTGGAAAAAAAAAACACACAAAAAAACAAACAACAAAACCAACCAACGAAACAAAAAAATCTTTCCTTTGAAAGGCGGAACTGTACATACCTTGCTGATAAGGTTTTTTTGAATTGCTACTAATTAATCAGAGACTACCATTCAGTCCATTGCTGGCTTGGTTTCTGCATTGCAGTACTGAAAAGCTAGCTGCACTGCTGATGCCTTAAAACAGGTTCATGAGCCTCATTAACATTGTTCCCAAGTAATTATGTAAAATATTTCTCAAATAAAAGAATGGCTTTTTGAGTCAAAGCCTTTAAGAAAATCAGTGCACATTGGAAAGACAGAAGCAAAAGCAGTATCTAATGAAAAGAAAGCTTTGTTTATGCCCTATAGCATCTTCACAGATGAAAGTTAGTTGACATATCTAGTATAAACCCAGCTCCAACAAAGTCTGCTTTGTTAGCTTTGGAGAATTTGTCTTATTACTACGTAATGTCAATTCTGCAGTTCTCCTTACCACTTGTACCGTCTGTGTTTAGAATCTCTTTTCCCTTTATTCTCCTGTCATAATGACCAGTTTGTGAACCATCACAACCCCAATAATCCAATGGCATCCAAACACTCCACAGCTGGAGAATGTAACAACCTTTTCTCTTTGGGTAAAGTTTTTTTTATTGGCAGCTGCCAGGCTAAAATCAAAAGAACTGATTTTTGATACATTCGTTGTTTTAGAGGGTTGACTTCTTAATTTTCCTGCTCCCATACCTCACAGCAATTTTTCTGCATATGAAATTTAACTTTGATACATGCCATGTATCAATTACTTGATACTTGCTTAGTTTTAATTTATTATAATGAATTAAGTCCAAATGTGTCAGAATTTGAGCAAGTATGCCCTCAGTTTTGGATTTCAGTTTGGAACATTGAACGCTCTGGTTTGGATTCTGTCTGTAATATACTCAGAATGAAAGTAAGTAAGCTCAAAGAGAATTAATGTTGAGTCACCAGTACCCCTTCTACTGGTTTCTTTCAGCCTGTGTGTCACAAAACCTGAGATTCCTTCAGGATCATGACTCATTATTTAGAACATGATTATTAGAATGGCCTGATTCAGACTAAAGGTCTATCCTGATTCCAAAAGTTGACTAAGGCAGGCTCATGCTGAGTATAAACACAAAGCAAGCACACGGGGTACTTTTACCTCACATTTCCCCAGTCTCTGCTTTACAGCACAAGGATTTTAAAAAATGGAGGTCATTTCTATGCATTTAGTAAACCAAATGGCTTTCCAGGAAATTACTCCACCTCCTCTAGAACACATGCAAACTGTCGGAATCTCTATCCTTATTTATATTTGGAAAATCTGGACTACGTTTTATCTGTATCTCAGGTCCTTTAGGGCAGAAACAGTGAAAAATATCATACAAAATAAGCAGAGTTTCACCCTCCTCCTCCAGCTCTGTATTTATTGGAGATTTGGATACATTGCACCATAGACACAAATGAAGATAAGCATACTTAAATTAGAAGGGCAATCATAACTGTGCAGCTATGGTCACATAGACTTCAGCATATGCTGTAAAACATAGCCATGAGTTCATAGGATCATGAGATCACTCAGGTGGGCAAGGACCTCGGGAGGTCTAGAGTCCAACCATCTGCTCATAGCAGGGTCACCCGTAGGGTCAGACCAGGTTGCTCAAGATTTCATCCCCACTCCATAGGTGGGGATGCCCTAACCTCTTCAGGCAACCTGCTCCACTGCTGGGCTTTCCTCCAGGGCAAAAAGTTTTCACTTTTTACTTTATTTTTAAAGTATGAACCCCTCCTAGTTAAACTTACGCCCATTGTTTCTTGATTTCCAGGTGGTGTCTGTCCCTGAAACTATTTTATATGGTTTTTAATCACAGCATGATCTTTTTTCTTCACGTAATAAGGGTTTGTTTGCTACAGACCAGATAATTTCAAAAGACGTATGGTAATTCTGTATTTCTGAATATTTAATTTATAGAAAACATTTAATAAGTTTATTCATTTTTCATTCTAGAGATTATTTCACAAAACAGTAAGTTGATTTTTGACTTTGGGTTTCAAATCCAGTTACGGGCACTTTCAAAGCTACAGGCATGGAAAACCAAAAGACTTGTTTCATCCTAACTGGAACCTGCCACCAAAATAACACAATTGTGTCTTCAGGAAAGATTTTGCTTTAACGTTTCATTCTTACAATATGAAGCAATGTGGTACCGTATAAATTAAGTTAAAAAGAAAAAGATTTCTTGTATTTTGTTTGTGAAATGTAAGATGGTTAACACTCCTGATAGCTGATTACTATAAAGATTTTGACAGGTCCAGCTCCAGACACACACGGAATTAACAGTCCTCTTGGTCAGCAGCCTACGGTGTACACCAAAAAAAAATAGGGCTGCAGCGTGCCCAAGCTCAGGCTAGCTGTTGCTGTCTAGAGCTGGGGTAAGAGCTAGTGGCATCCCACAGAAATAGTCTTTCCCTCTCTCAGTCTAGCCACCAAAAGATGCAAGAAGCCTCTCCAGGACCTTCCTCCCTCCCTCAGCCCAATTCCTCTCCCTTTCTGTATCACTCTTCCTCTTCAACCTGTGTGGGAGGAAGGCCCAGCTTTGATCAGGCCCTGGATCCTTATCCCTGGAGCAGCACAACTCAGTTTTGCAGGATTCAGTTGTGCTTGCGGTACTGACAGCTGTGAGCCAGCTCTCTATGTAGGTGGTGGTTCTTCCCTCGCTATATTTATGGTGCTGACCTCAAGGTAACCTGAAGAGTTTGTTTGGATATGGAGAGGACTGATGTTTCTTTAAGTAAGGAGTGCAGATATAGAATACCTAATTAAAATGAAATATGTCAGCTCGGGGTCCTAGACAAATCTAAAGCAGAAACTAAGATGACATTGCTTACTTCTTTAAAAACAGCAGTCAAACTAAATTTCAGTCTGAATTTAAACACACAAACTCTTGCGTTTTAGAAGTGCCTATTTAAGGACCATTGTTCACCTTCTTTGACAGTTTAATATTTGGCTTTATTTCTTATCTATATCTTGCTTTAGTATGAGAGTTGCTCTAAATAACAAAGTTGTCCACTGGGAAGACTATTAAGGAAAGAGATACAGTAAAAAGTGTCAAACTTAATATCCTTATTTATCAGCCTTAAAAAACAAACTAAGACCAGAACAAGCAAAAAATGGCATAGTTAGCACAGTTTTGTCCCATGTACTGCAGGATTTATACGAGGGACATTTTTAAGCATATGTTTCGCCATGAATTACAATCCAAATGGCTCCTAGTATCAGGATATCATAGAAGATACAAAACCAGCATTACTATGGGTTTGTACTGCAATCAGCTGCAGATTCCCAGATAAAATCCCCTTGGGCAAAGTATGCTTGTCAAGAGTATGAATAATATTCAGGATGAGTGTGTTTGCATTAGAAAGACTTCCAAGTCCAAGTAACCTACCTGTCTGCCTACAATTAAAAATTTTTACTAGCAGCTAGAACAGCCTGAATAAGAAAAAAACATATCAGAAATACAGAGTTTCAGAAATACAGAAATATACATACACATAGATACATAAATTATCACCAACAAATGAAAAATTAGTAAATAGTTGGGAGGACAATGCTTTCAGAACAGGGTGGAACTCATTTCACCTAATTTGAATTATCTAAGAATTGACTATGTAGCTTCAGATAATGATTTCAGATTCTCTGCAGTTAAAAGAAAGGGAGAGGGAATGGTGTCTTCATCCTCAAACAAGTAGGATGAATCACCCTTTGGAGGCACCTCTTCCTATCCAGACTAGAGAAGGATGAGATACAATAGACTATATAGTCTATAATAAACCTATAGACTAGGCAGGTGGGACAGGATTCAATTCAAGACATTTGCGTTTAGATGTCAGCATAAATTAACTTGCCAGACTAAATTTAGCTTGTCCAGAAGCGTTAAAGCTGTCTGGGCTCTCGTTGCAGTCAATGAAGATATAATCAATACAGACATGACAGTCTAAAGCAAATTCAGCTGACCAAGTGAGGGTGTCAACAGCGACATGAATGAATATTTGTCTGGTCTCCACTGACTTTATTAACTAGATCTCTATAAATGATAACAGCAGCTTAAACACGTGGTTTACTTACGGACACATATGTAGGGACAAGAAGGTGCAGTCTCAAATTGAACCCTGTCACTGCCTTTTTAAATGGCTAAAGCTAGGCTGGGTGGATCACATAAAGTGCATTGGATTGCTTTGGGAAACTCACCTGTTTAAACAAAATGAGGTTGAAAGGCAACCAGCAGCAAATTTAGATACCTGAGGGTGAGGAAAACCAGCCATAGTGCATGGTGGGTATAGGCCCTGCTTTCTGTCGTAGTTGAAAAAATGGCTTAAATGGTGAATGCCGGCAGGCACCATCTCATTGGGTATATCTGTGTAACTGGGTGAATGTCCAAACCCGAACTTTTGAACTCTCAGGCACAAGCCTTCTACTTCCTACATACAACTGGTAGGGACCGGCTGTAAATTTTTGTAACACCTGGACTAAACATAACTTACACATCCTAAGGTCACAAAGATGTATGGAGTCAAGTGTTGGGGATGCCCAGGGATTTTAACCAATAACACCTCAAACAGGTAACTCTGAGCAGCTGCGCAGCAGGAACCAACATCACTTTCTGCCCAACCTTCCTGGACCAACAGCGATCTCCCTGCCAGGGAGAGAAGTCGAGAACTATTGTCCTGGTTTGGGGTGGAGCAGAGCCAACGGTCTGTTCTGTGAGAGAGGCCCTTGCTCACACTTGTTGCCATGGCCACCAGGGTCAGTTGACTGGGTTGTTTACCCTGTGGAAGGGTTACACCTGTGGACAGGTCAGGTGACCCAAACTGACCAGTCAGGTGTTCCATCCCATCTGCCATGCTCAGTATAAAAGCTGAGGGAGCAAAGGGGTCAGGCTGGCTCCTCTTGAAGGATTCTTTTCTGGGGGTGGATCTTCTCTGGATCTTCTCTGGATCTTCTCTGGATCTTCTCTGGATCTTCTCTGGATCTTCTCTGGATCGCTCTTCTTCAATGGCTCTCTTTCTTCAGTGACTGATGTCTGAGGAGGACCCCATCAGCTCATCTGCCTTTGGATCCTGGTCAGTGTGTTCCAGTTCCTATTTGTCACTGAGTCTGGTCTGGAACTTTACCAGTGCCTGCCAGTGACATCTCCCTGGAAGCTTGATATGGTTTTGAATGTATTGTATCTATTTCATTATTTCCTTTTGTTATTTTATTATTAATATTTCATTAAAGTAGTTTAATTTTTTCTAAACTCACAAATCCCTTTATCTTTCTTCTTCCTCTCCTTAGAGCGAGAGGTGGGGGAGAGCATTTTTTCCCTTGTCATTGGCCAACCTGACCCAAACCATGACACCTATGAGTGTAGTGCTGTGGGAAGGAATGAGTGAATGCATTAAATAATTCATAGAATCATGGAATATCTCAAGTTGGAAGGGACTCATAAGGATCACCAAGTCCAACTCCCAGTTCCTTGCAGGACTACCTGAAATTAAACCATATGAGAAGTTCTAATCTTTTTTGTTCTTAAATGAATGCCAGCACCCAAGCTCACTTCAGGTTGTGGCTTACTTTTTCTTACCTGTAACATTTTGAAAAAAAACTACTAGGAAAAGGATTTGTATGTTTAGTGGACAATTCAGAATGAGTTTGCACTGCACTTTAGTGATTCAGAAGCATAGTGCAATTATAGAAAACCGACAGAAAATGAGGATCAGGAGGTGATCTGTCTTCTTTTTATAGCATTGATAAAAACAAAACTAGTAAAAGATACAGTAAAAACAGTATGAAAATGATTGGATGATAGAGGAAACTGCCTCCAAGTGTGAGATTTAAAGAGTTCAGTTTACCAGTCATGAGTGCCTTTGTAATGTTGAAATATTGAAGAATATACCACCTAATGCTGCATGCTGAGTAGCTAGAAACAAAGCACATGCTGTTTTATGGTGAGGAATGCATAAATGTACATATGCATATATTTGTATATGTATGCACGTATGTTGTATATGTATTATACACAAAATGAACCTACTGGTGGAAACGGAAATCTGCAGTGATGTCAATTTTCCACCCCTGGATATCTTCACAGCAAGATCAAATGCCTCTTGGGGCTGTATATTTTTTTCAAACAGATTATCGATCTGTAGAGGCAGTAATTAGGTAAAACTGAAGAGCTTCAAATATTTAAGCTTCACTGGATTCCTTTTGTTGTCACACTTTGTGATTCTGCACTGGATAGATAGTGGGAACATTCCACAATGGTTCTTAATTGGACTTTAGATATGTAATTGGAAGTGAAAACTTTTAGTAATGGGTGGATAACAGTATGAAAATTCCTAATGACACCTTCTTTGGGCTGGGTTGAGCATCCTTCCCTGGGATGGCAAAAGGACCAGGCACCTGGTGAATGAGGGACCATAAAGGACCCCCAGGTGCTACCTCAAGGGGGGCTTCTCCCCTGAATCTGCTTGGCTGTTGCAGGGAGCATCCTGGGCACATGTAGCACTGAAGCACCTATGTCTCCCATGGGAAGGGGATACAAGTAGGGGCTGCCCAGAGAGGTATGTGTGCCTGAAAACCAGACAGCCTGTGGCAGGATGCAGGTGTGGGTGTGTGTATGTGCATGATTAAAATTTTGGTAGTTTAGTTACAGCAGGTATTTCAAAATCTGCAGCTGATTGTCCATGTTTTGTGTCTCGTGCTTTATTTGTTTTACCACCAAAAATTATCCTGAATGCATGGTTCACTAATTGCCAGTTAATTATGTTATTAATAAATCAATACACTTCCAATTCTGATCTGATTCAAAGTCCCTGAGAAAAGCATTTTTCACATGTGACATCCGTGTGTGTGTGTCTGTGAGTGGCACACAGCTATGTAGGTCCCATGGATATAACACACAAGTTATGCGTCTGGGCAATGTACACTGCCTAAGCATTTGGGTACCTTTTACTCTATATATGCAGACAAAGCTACTAAGACCAGCCATATATTTCCCATAATAAGGAAAAAAATGTTGCAGTTGAAAGCCTGCGGATCACAAAAATAACTCAAAAAAAAAAATCTGATGGGAAGGAATTTTAAAATGGATGACTAACCTCAAATAAAGCCACCTTGAAGGACACAAGTGGTATTGTGGTACCACAATATTCAGTGGTATTCAATCTGAAGGACAACTTTCTATAAGAAGCGTGCTTACTAATATAGAATTAGTGCACTTCTCTTTTTACTCAGTACAAAATGACTTACTTTGATTATCCTCCCACACTCCTTTTAAAATAGGCCCATGAGTTATAAAGCTTCTAAATAGCTAGATTAGGTATTTTTTAAAGGTCATAGTGACATCTGAAAATAGTCCCTTAACATTTTTTAATGTTACAGAAGCTTAAAATATTACATTGGAATAGGAAAACAACATAATTAAGTCTATCAGGAGAGGTACATGCTAAATAAGCACAACCTTACAGCCTTTCGTATGGATTTTTAGGATCATAAAACTGAGTGAAAAAAATCAAAGGTCAGTTTTAGTAAGCTCAGTTTTAGTTGAAAAAAGCCTCATTGTAGTTTAACGAAGGTTTAAAGTAAAAAAAAAAAAAAAAATCGGTGTTTTTTGTGTCTCTGTTAAAGAAAGAAGACAAAAAAAAAAGGAAAAAAAAGAACCTATAGCATCATTTCATGTAGCTTCCTTTGTCCTTCTAAATCCTGAAAATCTTTACACGGACCAGTAATACAGTTTCGGAGATATTGATGAAGAAAGAATAGGAAATCTAGAAGAAATCTTTTTCCAAGCAATTTGAAATGGGTAGGGAATGTCTCTCATTAGCCTTCAGTTCATCAGTATATTCAAATATATGCTCAACTTCAAAACCAAAAACAGTGCCATTCACTTGGTCTACCTTAGCACACTTTCAGCCCCTGGCTCTTAAAAAACGAAGCTGAACTCTTAGAAGTGAAGCTGAGCTCTAAAGGGCTGTGTTAGTTAAACACGTGATCACTCTGTTGGTGCTGCAGCAGCAGTGTGGAAGGGGTACCGAGGGTCCTCTGGAGATTTTAAGGTTTATCTTGGGTTGTAGCTGTTTTTCAGATGAGGGCTCTGTTCCTGAGCTAGATCCAGGTCTGTGTTTCAGCTGCGCAGTTTTAAAGCTCACCTGTTGCCTTTACCCCAGACACTGACTGTAATTCTAATGAGTCCAGTATTTTCAGGAGATAAGTGGTTGTTTGGAATTTTTTTCCAGGCACCAGTTAATTGCTGAAATGCCTAAATAGAAAACATGTGTTCCTATTTCCCTGAACAGAAAACATTAAGAAAAGGAATTCTGGTGCCTAGAAAGACAGGGGGGGATGCAACTTTTCAGTAGCATGTTGTACAAAATGTGCTCTAAAAAAAATCAAGTTTCATCAGAATGTTATTTATAATTTATTTCTACACACTTTGGTATGTACTTTATTTAATTGTGAAAATGGCAAAAGACGTTGCTGTTTTAAAGACAGAATAAATATGATTTTTTTTCTCCCCTAGGCTAAGAAGATGAAAGAGTTTCAAAAGAAAGGAGCAAAGAAAATTAGCCTGTGACAAATCTGACTAGATTTGTATATGATGAGTAGCACTACAAATTAAGTAGTACTATAATTATTCAATGTGATTATTATATGAATGGATTCAGTCCTATATTTGTTTTAAACTATTTTTAACCCCCATACATATGTTAATTATTTATATCTGAAATTGCTAAGGGAACATAGAGAAGTGAAAGAAACAGGCTCCTGGAATTTTCATATTTGACTGTCTGCTAGAAAGTAATGGCAAACTTAATACTTGAGCTGAGCAGTTATTTAAATCTGAAAGTAAAATTTGAATTCGGCTATATTCTGTCTCTACAATCTAAAGGCTACTTTAAATTTAAAATGTATGCATTACCATAGCTTTACAAATGTTATGTATTCGTTATTTTACATATTCTTTCACTAGAAAATTGTGCCAATAGAGACTACTTGTAGCAGAGAAATGCATCATAAAAAAACAGCTTCTCTCTCTCTAGATATTAAATGTGAGCATTCCTTCAAAATGAAGCCATTAAAAGGCACTTTCAGTGCCTTTAAAAGTTCATTTTCAAAGTTTCTGTCTGCTTACCATAACCAGTAAGAGGCAAGTATGATTTCTTATACCTGAAAGACTGGACGCTGGAAAAAATGTATTTCGTGCTGCATCGCCATTGCTCATCTTGGGGTACATTAAGCTGCAGAGGTGTTACGTTAAATTGTAGACATGCTAGCTCTCTGCTTGTGGAAAAGACACTTTTATAAAAACTTAATAACCTTTTTTATATTGTTTCTATTAACTCATCAACAAACAAAATTCAAATTCTTGAATGCATCCTTCTTGTGAATCTTTTCTTTCTATGAGTAGCCATAAAAGAAAAATTCTCAAGTCCCTGTAACAATTAGATCTGTTTGTATGCGTTGGTGAAATCAGAACACTTCATTTCAAGTGCTTGCAAGTGCTGGGAGGAGATCCATGTAATTGAATTTTGCCCACTTATGGTAAAAATTCCAAGTCAAGAGTCCCTTCAACAGAGGGTTCAGCTATTCCAAATATGTAGACTAGCCTAGAGTCTAGAGAATACAATCACCTTACCAACAAGTGCACCAAAATATAACAAGAAGCCTGAACAAAGATTCAAAGCTGAGGAATTGTTGATGGGCCTTTACATCTAAGAGATTGTGCACAAAAGTAGGGTTCTGTTGTGGTGGGGTTTTTTTGTTTAGGTTGAGCAAACAGGAATGCACAGATGCTTTACTTACAAGGTATCGTATGCATATCTTACAATGATTTTTCTCTTTAGCTGACTTTGAGAATCAATTTATCTCATTTACATGGAATTCTTTTCTCGTGGAAATGTTCTTATTGATGACAAGGACTAAGATAACCACATACTGGTATGCAAACATTATTATCTGATTCATTCAAGTTCATTCTCTGCATTTTTTTCTTTCTGTTCTTGTTTTACACTCTGGGCATATTTGTTATGTTCGACATATTCTGTTACACAGCAAACAGCTATGTGTGCTGTGTAACATTTATTGATTCCATCTGTTTTATTGAAATCATGGATGGTCCAAATGTTAGTTAAAATCTGTTTGTTATCAACAAACTGGTTTTATGAAGACACAAGAATGTGTGTTCCTTGTTAAATGCCTCAAATGGTGTCTTGGTATGCACAAAACAGGTACAAGGATATTTATAAATGCAAATAGAACAGTAATGGTAAAATCAACCACATCTTTATTACAGCATTGTGATGTCACCTGTATCCACAGGCGTGAAGGCACTGTAGGCAAACAACAACAGAAAGTGAGGAAGAGAGATATAATGAATGAAAATAATTATGCAGAGGACCATGAGATAATATATCATTTTGATGAATGCTTTTGCTATATAGACTCATAAACAAACACAGCTACGAGTATCTTTGTGGGCTACTGCGATTTAAATTTGTGGGTGAAAGATTATGTTGGTTTAATGAATGGCATGTCATTTCTACCTGCAAAATTCAGACAGGATTTGTTGGTGTAAGCATGATCACCACTGTGTGCAAAAAAGAGTCCTTCACACACGCTGAAGGAAGTGTTAAGGCTGCATTTGGAAAACCTGTCCTGCAGTTTCTACACAGAAGAGTGGGTTATCAAGGCTGTTCATATTCACCCACAAGGACCTTGATTATACCAGTTATGGCTTTTTAAAAATTCAGGGAACCGGACTAATTTGTGAATGAGAGAACAGATCTCATTGAAAGGTACTTACCTTATCTTCTGTCTTCCAACAGGATATTGTAGACTTCGCTAATGTTGACTCTTAAGGGATATCAGGAAACCGCATCTTGCGGATAGCTTGTCTGTGTGTGGTTGGTGGTGGGATGGATACTCCTGAACTGACGACTATTTCGTGATTACTGGAACAGTGGGGATCTTGGACGTGGTGATGCTCCCTTCTTGTCTTACATCTGTATGATGAAGCATACAAGGCAGAATCTTCATTGTTAATGTAGCTCATGAGAGTAATGCAAGTCTTCCTTTATCAAAACAGACCTCTTGCTGCTATTATGCGTTTTACACCACAATACTATAGTAAGCATTTTCAGTGCTACCAGTAACAAAACTCTCAGCCCAGTGAAGTTACAATTAGAGAACTGTAATATGCTTGGTTTTTAATGGTCACATCACAGAATGAAAATATTTAGACTGAACCAAAATTATTCTTTGTTTGGTCTAGATCCTGGGAAGAAAACATTATTGAAATTGCTTACATAATACGGTTTCTGTCAAAGCAACACAAATTATTATGTAACCTTTATTAAAATTTAATTTATGTACATTTAATATCAAAGAATCTTTTTTTAAAAAAAATAATGTTTTTCAACTAATGTGTTTTGACATGAAAACATTTTTTCCAGTTGAAACACTTAAATGAGCTGAGAGGCTGTTTTAGTCAACCCAGATGAGCATTTTGTCTAAAGAAATGGTTTCACCTGACAAATTTAACCCATCCAAGGGAAAATCAGACTTCAGGTATTACACCAACAGAAAGCAGGGAAGCACAGACACTGTGACAGAAGGGATGCATTTTGCAAAGATGCACATGCAAAGGGTGGTATGAAAAGGTACAAGCTGGACAGAAGCACGGCAGTGATGTTCCAAAAGGACTCATGAGAGACTGCAAAGAGCAGAGCAGGCAAAGCCAGGGGACAACACAGCAAGAGGTGAAGCTGCATTTGTTCTAAACCACAGTGCCCTGATGAACATCCTGGTGTGGTGTTTAGCACTCAGCCATATGTCCATGGCCGTTTGTGTTGGGTTTATGTGGCAAGGTTTTGGTAGCAGGGATGCTGTAGGGAAGACACCAGAAGTTGGTCCCATGTCGGACAGAGCCAGTTCCAGCCATCTCCAAAATGGACCTGCCACTGCCCAAAGCTGAGCCAATCAGCAATATCGGTTGCACTTGTGATAATATATTTAGGAAAGGGCAAAAAGTACTGCATGATGACTGAGAGAGGAATGAGAATATGTGAGAGAAGCAACCCCGCAGACACCAAGGTCAGTGAAGAACAAGATTCCCCTGCAGCCTGTGGTGAAGACCATGGTGAGGCAGGCTGTCCCCCTACAGCCCATGGAGTTCCATGCTGGAGCAGATTTCCACCTGTAGCCGATGGAGGACAGCATGCTGGAGCAGGTGGATGTGCCCTGAAGGAAACTCTGACCCTGTGGAGAGCCTGTGCTGGAGCAGGCTCCTGGCAGATCCCACACTGAAGCAATCTGTTCCTGAAGGACTGCACCCCATGGAAAGGACCCATGCTATGGCAGTTCTTGAAATACCTGTATCCTGTGGAAGGCACCCCATTCTGGAGCAGGAGAACAGTGTGAGGAGGAAGGAGCAGAGAGATGAAGCGTTATGAACGCCCATTCCCTGTCCCCCTGCGCCACTCAGGGGGAGGAGGTAGAAGAGTCAGGAGTGAAGTTGTGCCTGGGAAGAAGGGATGGGTGGGAAGAAGGTGTCTTTAGATTTGTTCTTACTTCTCACTAGCCTACCCTGTTTAATTATCAATAAATTAAATTAATTTCCCCAAACTGAACCTGTTTTGCTCATGACAGTAACTGCTAAGTGATCTCCCGGTCCTTATCTTGACCCACGAGTTTTTTGTTGTATTTTCTCTCATTGTCCTGTTGAGGAGGGTGAGTGCTGGAATGGTTTGTTGGGCACCTGGTGGCCAGTCAGAGTCAGCCCACCACACCATTTGATGTATTTGCTAATTCAGAGCAGCAAGATGATTCAGTTATTCCTGTTGATGTTGTTTTCATTCCCTTACAGCACATACATAGTCACACACAAGATGAGTGGGTCCCATTCAGTTCAGAGAGGCTGCTTGGAAGAAGGGGTCTGACTTGTGAGAGAAGGAAAAAAGAATAACCTCATTTGATACTACAGCTATAGCTATGCTCTTCACAGGAACATGTTTGAGGGAGAAGGTGAAGGCAAGATCTCCCATCTGTCATTGACTGTCTAAGCTGCCAGCAAAGAAACTTCGGCTGACCTGCTATAAATTGCCTTTCTGCACATGAGCTGACCTCTTCAAGGAAGGGTCCCAGCCAACCTTTCTGCTGCCTCAAGGATGTGTGGGACACCTGAGTGGAAGCGAAAGTGGGATGAACATGACTGTGCCCCCCGTCCACACTTCAGGTGTCTTGTCTTATCTTGTTCTCCAGGTTCAGCTGAAGCCTGTGCCAGAGGGTAGTTTTGTGTCAGTCGGCTTGGAACAAGGTAAGTTTATACTCAAACATGGGTTCACACCTCTGCTGGAAATGCAGCAGGAACTCATTCTTTGGCCGTGTGAATTGAGTAAGTTGAAACCAGTGGAAATATTCACGGTAAAGTTAAAAATTACTTCTATCTACAATAATGGAAATCCACTTTTCTTTTTTTTTAATTGAAAACACAGCTTTTCTTAGTGAACACTGGAATATTACAATTGAATTATCAACTAAGCGAGTCAATTCAAATGAAGTGCGGTTTGCTTTTATACAAACATTTTAGGTAGCTCCTGGGCTATATATATGTTGTCCTTCTCAGTGACCACCTAAATGGCAAAAAAACCTCACTAAAAATTCAACAAATATGGCAAATACTATTCTCTTGGTTCATGATTGAGTACTGTGAAAGGTGCTAATTTCTTGCATGGTGCAAATTGCTAATTAATATACAGATGTTGAGAACAGACAAAACCTTTTCTTACTCCTCTTTTTTCAACTGAGCAAGTTTTTTTCCAGAAACATGAAAAGGTAGAATAATCTAAAAATTCCATGGAAAAAAATTCTAATTAAACCCATCATGGCCTGCTCATCTGTGTGGTCTTTCTGACGGTTTCTCTCACTTTTCACTGAATGTCTGGAATATTAGAAAAATAGGCATACAGGTAAGCAGGCTGGCTGATTACCTACTTATCCAGTTCCTTGGGTGAAAGTAATGTGGGGGTTTTGGTACTACTTTTTTTAATTAATTTCTACTTTGTGTTTTTTATTCAAAAAAAAATGAGTTTCAGGTACCTGAGTATTACCTATGTTGACTGTTGGATCTAAGTGCAAAAGAAAAAGAAATTGGACATTCAATACAAATTTAAAAGTACAGTGAGGTAGTCTGAATGTATATAGAAGACTCTGTTACTAAGGGCAAGAGCTATCCGTTAGTCTTCTAATCCTCAGATAGGTATTTTGACTATTTATAGTAATTTCAGTTGTCCTAATGACAAGGTCAGTGCACTTGCCTTCTATCTTCTTCTTTCTTTTCTCACCAGGTATTTATTTTGTGGTCAGGAACGATGTTTGGAGTGCGGTATAAGATCGCTGAATTCTCTGGGGACAGATTTTTTATTTTGGTGCATCACTAAATGCCAGTAGCATCTTCTCATTTCCTTTTGTTGCAGATATTTCTGTGTTCCTCCATGAAAATCTTGTTTAAAGGGCTAACAGTCTGGAACAAACACATAAACCATACTTGGGTGGGAGAGAGAAATTACACTTACAAAGGAAGGAAAAATGAACACAGCTGTTCCTGTTGCTGACTCACTGTCCAGCAAATCCTCTAAAACGAGAATCAGTGCGTTAACAGATTATTTCCTTGTTTGTTTTTTTTTCCTTGTACTGTGATAAACAAAAGCTTAGAAGCAGTAACATGGGTAACACAAAACATGGAAGAGGATAAAGAGTGAAAAGTGAGACAAAACTTTAAGGTCCTTCTAAGACAGCAGTTAAAAGAGTTTTCCCAATGAAGCTAAGTAGGAAATATCTGTCTGAATATTGGTAGTTTGTTTCTTCTCTACTGATTATGTTGGTAAAATACGATTACTCTTTTTTTCCTCAAGAAATTTAAAAGCAACATCTATTTTCAGACCCAAGAAAAGATACTCCTAGCTCTTTTCAGACTCTCTCCAATCACCTCTACTCTTCTCCCTTGTTAACTGTTGTAGATGCAGATGTTGCACTAGAGCTGCTCAGAAGTGTTCTTGAGGAAGTATCAGAGATGGAAACTCCCTCACTTCTACAAAAAGGTGTAAAACCTCTAGAGTAGTGCAACCTGAAGCTGAAGGAGAGAGAGCTTCTTACAAGAGGTTAGCTTCTCCCACTTGCTTGACCTCCCAGGCTAGAGAAAAGTAAAACATAAGAAACATCAGCTGTTCAGAGCCCAGGACAAATAAAATATCTCACAGATTGAAAAGGGTAAGTAGTGATGATTGAAGAGAAAACTAGCACAAATGAATATCTAATTTTAAAACTTCTTCTAACTCAGTATCTTTTTCTCTGTACTTTTTTCTTAAGTACCCTGGGCAAATTAAATCCAAAGCACTTCCCATAAAATTAGAAAATCAAAACAAATAAGCAAACTAATGCAATTGTTAGCAGACAGTCAATTTCTGGGATTGTTCCTGCACTTCTAAAAAAGAATGAACTTTTAATAGAATGGAGTAGAGCTGAATTCATTCCCCCCTCATTGCCATAATTTGACTTAGAATTGCAAATAGTCCAGAAAAGAGCACTGAATCTAGCTTATTGGTCCTATACTTTGCGGTCCTGAAGATTGTGATCTGAACTGCGTGGTGTGAGATCAAGTATTTTTTGGATAATAAAAGTATTAAATTACAAGTGGGAATGTGTAAGAGAGAGACAAACCCAACAGCCTTCTGCACTCTTGGAGTCAGTGAGTTTAAGTTTTGCCTCAGTGAGCTGCTTCAGTGTGTTCTTAAATTTAGGGACTTCTTTAAAACCTCCAGTCTTAATTGATGTTAAGCATGTGCTTAAGTATTTTCTTGAACTGAAGCCTGAAGACAAAAATCAAAAAATCATTGTAAAGACTTCCATTGCCTTTTGCTGGGTTTAGAACAGGTTCTTTTGTAAGTGTATAACGAATAAGCGTAAAATCTCATTCTCTTATCTGATAGCATTTTGCTCCCACCCTCTTGGGTGTAACTGGCTGTCCAAGGTCAACTGTCTGCCTGTTCTTCCTCAAAGACTGGACCTCAGGGAGTGGTATAATTGAAATAGCCTCATTTGAGGTTCAAGCAAAATTTTCTTCTGTAAATATTCCCATGTGGTATCATTGGTTGGCACTATCCTTTGGAAAAACTCAGAATATTTTTTGCATTAGTGGTTCTTCTTCGTATAAAGTCTATCATTTGACTGCTACACTGCACCATAAATAGACATGTTTTTATTCTCTTCTAATCACACAGCTCCAATATCCATATTAAGGTATGTCCTTTATCACAGCTTATGATGCTTGCATGGGACAGTTAAGATTATCTCCAAGGCAAAACATTTATCTGTCCTTGTGAGAAAGAGTGTTTCTTTAAAACCCTCCTGATACTCATGTGCTAGTGTACTGCCTAAATCCAAGAACTTGTTAGAGGTGACTAGTGGAAAAGATAAACCAATGACGCAATGACACGGTTTCCTTAGGGAACAAAACAGAGGAGCCGTTAGCTGGGAAAAGTCCCAACTCAAGTCCCACCAAGGTAATGCAATTTAAGTTTTCAGGCTTGTGAAAAGCAGATGAGGGTGAATCCTTGACCTTCTGTCTGATGCTGGAGAGGAATATTGGTACCCGAGAAGTTAAAAAGTGTGTAGGTCAAATAAATACTAAAGCAGAGCTTTTTCTGGCTATTAAAACCTGCCTTCTCAAGCCAGAAATTCTACTAACTTTGATAAACAGGGTCTTACACATGCTGTACAGACTACATTGAGAGTATTTAGTAAACAAGTACTTAGTATGTTTTTCCCCAGTGATTCTTTACCATACATGCTGTAAAACTATAAAATGAGGACCATTAATCTTTATTTTGATAATGCTTTTGTCACCGCAAAGTCTCATGAGTAAATTAATTTGGGGACCACTGGCTATTCAACGTTTACATGTGTTGGGAGGCCTGAGACCAGGAGCCAAATCTTTGTCTTATCTGACCTGCATAGATGCTAAAGCATAGCTGAGATTCTTGGTCCACGGATCATCCATATCTACTAGACACTTTGGATCCCATCTGGGCATCACATTCCTGTCCATGAAAGAGAGTATGTGGAGAAAAGGGGTGGGTAATGCTTCCATACCTCCTTTAGGTGAAATTAGGCCTCAAGATGTGCTCCTGTATCCACTAAGTCAGACATAGGGTGGTTACATCATCTGGATCTAAATATTGGGAAGAAAATGCAAGAAATTTTATCCCTGAGGAATGCACCCCCGGAGAAAAATAAATTTAAGAGGCAAATCACATGATAACCGTGAAAAACAATGTTCATTTCTCTAAACCATACTCCCTTTTCTAGGAATCAGTGTGTTCTGTGACTCTTCTGCTAGCTGAGAAGACATTTCTGTTTGCTAGTATAATGGTGGCACTAATCTCTCATTACTTATCCTGTCTTTTTGGAAAGTACTTTTTAATGTGTTTTTTTTTTATTCTTTGCAAGCCAAAATTGTGCAGCCAGGGTTCTGTTGTTGTTATTGTTCTTCATTTTCTTCTGGCTATGCCTCCTCCTTCTGTCCATATGGTGATGTTTGTATCACTTCACCTTTAGGGGCATTCAGAATCCTTTCCGGTTCCTGGATGGATGTCAAGTACATTGATTGTCAGATTTTCTTCTTTCATAATTTTTTAAAAGTATGGCACACCACTAGGATAGTTAAACCTTTGAAGTACTTTCTGTCTGATTTAAAGTCTATTTTAAAGAATTTTGTGAAGATTCACACTGGGCTTTGGCATGTGTTCAAATATTGATCATGCATCACCAGTGCACGCTTCTAGGAGAAACATTGGCTTCAGTGTGGCTGTTCCCAGCCTTATGTTCATGGTGTTAAGGGTTTTTCCATAGAAATTCCTCTATCCCCATCAGCTGCAACAGGGCCTGGGTTCTGAGCACAGCATTCAAATTCAATTAAACTTCAAATGAATGCAAGATCTTAACACACTGAAATTTTTCTCATGTGTTCTTGACATTTCCACAGAACTCTCTGACATTTCATTTTCAGAGCTGGAAATATGATAAATACTCACCCTCCTTCCAAGAGATTTTATTTGCACTGATACCTATAGATATAAAGCCTGGAGAATGTAGTGGGAAGTTTGTATGCAGGGAGCTGATAACTTTCAGGAATATCACCTGAGTTTCTGTGATTTACTGCTTTTCAACCTATTAACAGACTGAATGGAGGTAAAGGAATTTAAAAAAATGGTATCAGAGGTGATGTTGCCGAAACCTACTCCTCACTAAAGTGTTCTGGATGAACACGTTTGTCAGTTGGTTTAAGTCAGAGGTTTTAGAATGCAGAATGTAAAAGTGAATCTTTCGGAGTCTGATGATTTTGCGCAACACGTATGAATTTTATCATCCTATTTGCGTCATCTGCCAAGGGCTTACCATATAAATATGTCAGCTTCAAAGGGGTCATGTGAAGGCTCATTAAGTGACCTGTATTAACTGTCCCATGATGATAAGCTCTTTGATGAAAGTCATTAGAGACATTTGAATTTTCCTTTTACAAGCACTGAATTAGCCCTCAACTCCTCATTTTAAAGTAGCTGAGAAATTCAAAAGTTTATTGACAAAACACAAATGGAATCCCATCTGGCCATACGCAGTCATCAAAATAAAACCTATAATTGTTTGTAGAAACAGCAGGGAAAAATATGATTTGGTTTTTTTCAAACTACTAAATGAACTGACATGTTCCTGCTGCTGATGTATATACTTTCAGATGAATTTCATTGTCATCAGAGCAGTAAACCTGAGAAAAACAGGGTCCATATTAACAACTGAAAATCTATTCCAAGCTCATTCTTTGTATATGGGCAGCGTTTTTCATCCCTATGCTTTATAGACACCTAGAAAGAATAAATCCAACATCAGAGCCAGTACATGTTTTCCCCCATTTGTCGGTGAGGTACAGCACAGACAGAAGCAGCAACTCACTAATGTCAGAAAGTGAGATTATGAGCCGGCTGTCCCAGACATCAGACACAAAGCTATTATTCTTCTACAGCAGTTCTTTAATTCGCTGTCAATAAAGAGATTGGGACTGACTGTGCTGGCTGGTAAAAAAGCTGAAAGATGCAGTGGACCATCAGTTTTCACCAGCTGCTGCTGGAATTCATAATGGGGGAAGGATTCCGAGGGCTACACAGCAAATGGCAGATTAAGATCCTCTGACATATATTTACTACAGAGAAAAAGTATAAAAACTTAACCTTCGGCCATAAAATGGATTCTTCATTGCTGAAAGTGTGCCTTGAAGTATAATTGTGTGTCGTTTGTGTGAAGTTTGATGGTTCTCCTTACTTTTATGGATAAAAATGTTTTTCACGTGGTGAAACTAATGCATATATATTTAGTTTTCATTTTATGGAGCTCTATCTTACACGATTGCACCTATTTACCTTTGTTTTCCAGACCTATTGTTCAGCAGTTATTCAATTATTTTATGAAACTGTTCAGCTTTTGCCAGGTTTTTCACATCTTGCCCTTCAACAGTATGATGGGTAATGTTTTTTTCTCTTCTTCATATTTTATTCATATAAAGAAAAAATATGAGGCTGCTTTTGACACTGGCAGTTTAATATACTTTGTTTTAAGTAAACAATAGAAAAAAGCGTATGCAAAGTTCCACAGGGAGGAAATTTTTCCATTATTTTCTTAACAACCTAGGTTCTAGAATAGCATGAGACTCTTACCAAAACAAAATACAGAGTTTTGATCTTAGGAGAAATGATGAAAATTCAGGATATTAAGCGCGACCTCAACTCTGGGGTTACATTTGTACATGAGGGTGGAATAAGAGAATCAGAAACTGGGACTGGGAAGAACCTTAGAAGGGGCACTTGGTCTTTCCCCCTTCATCAAGGCAGGGTCAGTCTGGCCTTCCTACATCAACAAAAAGAGAGCCAGGGAGAATCTCCATCCCTTAATGGATGCGGGGGGGGAAAGTTGCAACCAAGGACAAGGAGAAGTCTGAGATACTTAATGCCTTCTTCGCCTCCCTCTTCAATAGTCAAACCAGCTATCCCCAGGGTGTTCAGCCCTCCGGAGCTGGAAGATAAGGATGGAGAGCAGAGCAACCCACCCATCATCCAGGAGGAAGTAGTCAATGATCTGCTTCTGCACCTAGACGCACATAAGTCTATGGGGCCAGATGGGATTCACCCAAGAGTACTCAGGGAGCTGGCGGAAGAGCTCACCGAGCCTCTCTCCATCATTTATCAACAATCTTGGTCAACAGGGGAGGTACCAGATGACTGGAGGGTGGCTAATGTGGCACCCATCTACAAGAAGGGTCGGAAGGAGGATCCGGGGAACTACAGGCCTGTCAGCCTGACCTGGATACCAGGAAAGATCATGGAGAAGATCACCTTGAGTGAGCTCTCAC